>PVIY010048911.1:0-17029 GCA_004026745.1 Myrmecophaga tridactyla
CTTTACAGTTAAGTTACTATCTTTCCCTCTATAGTTAATAAATATCTTGGGGGAGATAGTTGACTATGTAACTAGTCCTTCTCAGGCTTTGCTCCCTGGTGTGATTTTAGTATCCATTGGTGGATTTGCCTGCAGCAGTTATTACTGTGGTGTTTGCCTCATGGTGACTTTTTCTCTCTTTCTTTCTACATTTATCAATGGAAATTCTATTATAAAGAAGGCCTGTCCTTGCTCCACCATTTATTTATTTAATTGATTATTTATAGCAGCATGAACCCATAAATGTATTTTATCCAATACCGTCATATTTACTTCGTTCAAATTGTTCCAGCTTTAGCAAGCCATAATTTGTTGTTTAGTTCATTGCACTTGCTCCTTTCTTCCCTTTCAATGTGATATTTGAAAAGGGACTGAAAAGGCCAACAGGTTCCTCACCCCTGTGGTTAAACAGAACGGTGCCTGTTAATTAAAAATATCCAGAGGAGAAGAACCAACCACTTCCTTCACCAACCCATTCCAGTGTTGAAACTGATGTTGCTCAGAAATGTTCTTTTGAAATAAATTGTGCTGCTTTGAAAATTTATTTCCTCTTGTTCCACTCGGTAGAAGGAAAAAAAACTTATTGGGAGAATTAATCATGGCATATTGGCATTTAAATATGCCCAGGGTTAATTCAATGCAAACTAAGACCTCCTCGACCTGCTGGGTTTTGTGTTCTATGTTCTGAGTGGGGGGCGTAGTCTCCTGCTATCCTCACTAATAATCTCCAGTGAGTTTTAAAACTTATACAGCTTCTTGAGGGGTACAAGTGTAGTTCAGTGGTAGAATTCTCGCCTGCCATGTGGGAGACCTGGGTTTGATTCCCTGTGCATGCGCTCCCCCCAAAAAGACAAACAACCAAGCAAAACAAAATTCAACAAATGATGCTGCAATAATGGGATACTCACATGGAAAAATAATGAAACGTGACCCCACCATACAGCATACAAAAAATTTTTCTTTAAATTAAAAAAAAAATGAAAACCAAACTTATACACCTTCTTGAGTAAGAATTATTCTATATTGATTCTATCTCCAAGTGTCTTGACTTTGTACCCAGGAGACCAAAGGATGTTGGGGACACTAGGTAGATGCAAGGCTAGTCTTGCCTGATTCATGCTGAACCCCAGACTGGCAGTGGTGAGGGACTGTCACCAACACTCATCTATCTACCTGTGGTTCTCAAACTTTTTTTCCCTTGATCAACTACAAAGGGTAAAAGACCTATCATATCTGTTCCTGCTTTATAGAGAAAAAAAAAGTAGAGATAAAGATTCGGAGAAGAATAAAATAATAATCAAAATGGTAATATTGTTGCAGTTATATAAAAAAAAATCAACAAGTAAAACCAAACATTCCTTAGTACCAGAGCAGCAGCTCAAAATCAACTCAAAATAACCCTAATGATGCCCTGATGACTGAGAGTCTTTCCTGAAAACTGAGGATGTGAACTGTTGAATTGGAGTTCTTAGCAAAAGCCAAAACTCACAATGCTTAGTAGCTCAATTAGTATGCCAGTAGTAAGGACCCCTCAATAGTAAGTAAAAATGGAAGCCAATGGCATTGCATTTGAAGATGGGCTTTTTTGCATGCGTTTGCAGCCCCTATCAGGGGGTCCTCACAGTCTATTGCTTTAAGACAGTTAAACTATCAGATGGATGGTTAGAAGGGGAGAAGGAAAGGGGCAGCCAGGACATAAGGATACTAGCCTCCATGTGGCTCCTTAGGTGTTATGATGATGTGCTTGCATGCCTTGGAGGCCAAGGAGGGATGAGAAACAGAAACTACCTTAGAATTTCTAATTTACCTTCCTTTCCACTCCTATCTGTCCTTTCCAGCATGTTTCTTTTGCCTCATTTGGTCATCTACTCCCTCCCATTCATTCTTATAGTCTGGCCAGAGCCCACCTTTGCTTATGGGTCTCTTGATCCCACTGCTTTCAAGAAGACTTCCCTGTTCACTGTGAAGAATTACTTAAGGATAAATAGCTACCTTTGGAGGGCTTGCTAGGGATACAGCCCTTTGCATATACTCATTATCTCCTGAAGCCTTCCACAACCTTGCAAGTTAAGTAATAGTCTCCCCATTTTATGGATGAGAAAACAAGACTCTCAGAGGCTAAATATCTTGCTCAAGGTCACAAGCTAAAATGTGACAGAAGCAAGATTCACAGTCTGGATTTTCTGGCTTCAAAGCCAGAGCAGTTTCCCACTGCACTGCACTTCAGCACGTGGCTGAGCTGAGACTTTGACCCAGGTCCTGCGAGCTGAAGGAATGACCCTCTGCTCTCCACAGCCACTCCATGAACTGTTCCCAAAAACTAAACTTGCCTCATAGTCTCTGCCTCCTCTTCACTTATACAAACAAGTGTTAGGGCTTTGTTTTGTTTTAAACCTTGGCAATTCTTTTTCTTTATTGGTTTAAGATGATTATAAAAGTTACTCTAGCACATTATTTAAAAATTCAAACAATCCTGCCATTTAAAAAGCAGAAAGTGAAAAATTTCCCCTCCTGCCATCTCCTGTCCGAATGTAACTACTATTCACCATTTAGTGAATATTTTCAGAATTTTTCTATATATATGTAAACGTGTGTATGTTTAGGAGGTTTTTCGGACTCCTTGGAGTTCTGTAACCTATGTATGTTTATTTTAAATCATTGTTTTCCAATTCAGATGGTAAACTACAAAAGAGTAGGTAAATGTATTTGAAATTAATCTGTGCAGTACCTGACCAAAGAAACACCTGCTCTTGATGGATTTATAGGAACATTTGAGTTGGAGAAAGGGATGGCAGGAAGGATCCCTCTAGAGAGACCCCAAAGTCAGCAAGAGGGGAGAGCACGTGAGCTCAGGGAAAAGAGCACGATGTTAGCAATTTCGCAGCAAATGGCCTGACCTGCCTGGGTGTGCACACCCTGCCCAGGCTGTGAGATCACTCTTGTGCGCCTTGTCTGGTGGCTGAGGGGAGGGGAGGACAGGGGAGGGGGAAGCAGGAGGGCGGAATGTGGGCTGGGCCAGGTTTAGAATTACAAGTGCAGCAGAGGCGTTCTGGAACCACACTTTAAATAGCCAGCACCTTCCCCTTTCCCCTTAGATAATCCGTCTCCCCCCTCCCCTGACTGGACCTCTGGCAGCAACTTCACCCAGGTTGGTAACATTTTCTCCTTTTTCACCCCTGTTTCTGGGTCTCAGACTGGAGGTTTGGTGGGTTCCATAGTACTTGACCCCAAAGGATTTTTTGATCACACTCCAAGAAATTATGGTCTTGACATTGATGTGTGCTTTTGAAAAGTCTCTATATGCTATTTTTCTTATGTTGTATTTTCCTTGGCTTTTTCGAACTATGATGACTGCTGACTTAAGGACAATTGTGATTTAGAGAAAGAACTCTGGATTAAGAGGAAAGATATTTGAGTTTAATTCTAAGGAAATGAAGGGTCCCGTCTCTGAGATGAGACAATGAATAGCTCTGGACAGGACCAAGGGAAAATAAACATTTGAGTTTCTTTTCTAAGTATGTTTCATATAGACAACCTCATTAAATCCTTATTACACAGTCTATACCATCATTCCCACTTTTACAGATGAGCAAAGCTCAGTCGTTAATTAGCTTCCCTGAAGTCAAGCAGTGGTTTGGAACAAAGCTAAGATTTAAACCCAGGCTTGTGTGACTCTCCAGCTCATATCCTTTCTGCACCACGCTCTAGCTGAGAAGCAACTATAATGAGGCTAAGGAAACCAGGAAAGGGCTGCTGTTTCTCCAAGGGTCTGAGAAGATGAAGAAGTAAAGGGATCTGACTATCCATCACTGGAAAATGGTAAGGGGAGGTCTAGAACTAGCACCAGACCTTAACCAATTTTCTCAAATGAACTGAGAAATTCCCTTCGGTTTCTCCTTCTTAGCCCTCAAACAGATTTTGGAGCCCATTCCTGAATTTAGTAAATAAGCTAAGGGACCTACGGTTCCCCAACTTTCTCTCTGAGTTTCTGGGTCCCTTGCATAGCCAGCTGGGTAGGTAGAGCCAAAGGAAAGTCTATGTAGCCAGATGGGGCTACAGCTGAGAAAATTTTGTTAACATGAGCTTTTCCTGAGGTGTAGAAAAAAGTCCACCTGACCACTTCTCCAGAAAAGAGAACACTGTATAAAATTAGGGAGAGTCACTAGAGGATGCTTTTATCAGACATGCTGATAAACCTTGACAGCCAGTGCAATCGAGGAGTGGTGATTCAAAGAGCAGAGGCAGAGTGGGCTTGAGTCCTGGCTGGGCTATTACTAGTGATATGGCAGCAGTCACACTACTTAAACTCTGAGCTACAACTTCCTTATTTATAAAGTGGAGGCAATGCAGCTTGCCTCTCGGGGCTGATGTGAAGATTAAACTAAATAAATATCTGTAAAGAGTGTATAGAGTAGTTGCACACTAAATGTGAGGCATATCCAGCCTTACCCCCAATCCCAATAGGAGTCTAGGAGGGTTTGGAACTGTGGCGCTTTACCCATTTTATGTTTTCTTCTCATATTGTAAAAGATTCCTATGTTTGTCATCACCTGAAAAAGAAAAAGAGCCTTTCATTCATCTTTCTCTTATGTTGATTTCAGAGAGAGATAAAGGGAGTACTTGGAAAGATCAGCTCAATTTATGCAGACTCCCTGGTCCCACTTACTCTTTTTCATTTCTTTGGAAGGGTTATCTTTTAAACTGGCCTTAAACTTCAAATACTTTCTTTGAAGAAAATACAGATTAGGACAATATTCTCATAATCCAACCACTGAGAGAAAAAACATTTTGGTGGCTATCCTAACCCTCCAATGCATATAAATACTTTATAAAATATTTTACAAGCACGCTCTTGTCGTATATACTATTTTAAAGCTGTTTTCACTTCATTTATTGTGAATACCTTTTCATTTAATTAAATTTTTTTCCTGCAACACAACTTTCACCAATTATGTAATAGCCCATTATATGTAAGTTCCATAATTTATTAATCTATCTACTATTATTGAACATTTATGTCCTTAAAATTTTTTTTTTGCTGTTGTAATCAATGTTTGGATGAACGTCCCCAATGCAAAATCATTACTGAGGGCACAATTATTTCCTAAGGGTAAATTCTTACAAAGGGAAATTTCTGGCTTTAGGGATATGTGAAAATTCCATCCTTTCTCCTATCCCCAGAACCAGAAGCATAGTCTCACTGAAACAAGGGCAGCTGTAAGGTAGCAGGGAAAAGGTGACAACCCAGGGCTGTGTAAATTCTTCCGTGTCCACAAGCTCTAACCTAAGAGAACCTGTGCAGTGGAAGCAATATAGGTACTTGCATTATCAATACTTTCTTCCCCAAAAAGGAAAAGAATATAGATTCTCAGCAGCTATCACCCCAACCTTTACCAGGAAGAGATGCTATAGACCATGGGCCTGCAGCCCAGGAAGGAGAAATTCGTCTTCTTCCAAGGCATTTATTCTTCTGGAAATTTGTTGGTAAAGGGAGGGGAGGTCTTCCCTTCCTGGGTTCCCAGCAGTAAAAGAGCATCCTGCTTGTTTTCCAGGTGGGATGGATAGCAGGGTCTCGGGCACGACCAGAAATGGAGAGACGAAACCAGTGTACTCAGTCATGGAAAAGGCGGAGGAAGATGGCACCTTGGAGCGGGGCCAGTGGACCAACAAGATGGAGTTTGTGCTCTCGGTGGCCGGGGAGATCATTGGGCTGGGCAATGTCTGGAGGTTTCCCTATCTCTGCTACAAAAATGGGGGAGGTGAGAGCAGCTGTCCCACCCCAAGTCCCCCCGGGAGGAGGGCTGTCCATACCTCCTGCACCACTGCCTCTCTGGGCAGTACCATAGATACAAACCTGTATGTAATCTGTATGTATCTGTATGTAAGACTGCTGGAGCTGGAAGTACCCTAGAGATTGCTGGGGATACTCTGCAGGTGACTGAGTCCTAGAAAAATTAAGTGACTTTCCTGGGCTCTATCACAGCATGGCATCATAGAAATGTGAGTCCAGGCTTTGGAACCAGGTGGATCAGGATTTAGATTCTGGCTCTTATTCTCTTTCTTACTCTGAGTGATCTTGAGCAAGTTACTTAAACTCTCTGAACTTTAATTGCTGCTCCTGTAAATTGGAATAATACCTGCCTTTCAAGATTGTTGTAAGGATTAGAGAGAATGGGAGTAAAGTGCTTAATAAATGAAAGCTGTGCTGTGGCTGCTGCTGTTGATACCAAATTGTTCTGTGGTCTTGAGTCTCCTTAGGCTTGGTCTGCTGGTACCATGACATTCCCTAAGCCATCCACTCCTTGACTCCACCAGATCATAATCTTGACACTTAGTGATTTGCCTTTAAAAATTTTCCACTGCAAATGTGTGTGGGGGCAGGGAGCATTAAACATAGCTATAAACCATGTCCTCATCGGCTTCTCACCCCATTCTGGTCTAACCTCCTGGGATACTCTACTACCTCCACAGCAAGGGTTGTAATTTTGTTACTACTACCCTACTTACAGGGAACCCCATTTCTCTGTGGGAAGCCCCAGAGGGGCTTCCTGGGCACTGGGGAAGGATTCTGGTTGACCAGTGGGTTAGGAGGAACTTCTCATTGCTGGGTAGAGCTGACAAGGGGCTCCCAAGACTGGTACTGTAGTGCGGCTGCAACCTGGGCTGGAGGGAGGGGGTACTGACTGCTGGGGAAAATGCTGTGAGGAGTAGTAATTTCATGGGCTGCAGGGGCTAAAGGGTGCTCCAATGTGACACATACCCTTTTGCAGGAGAGTCAAAGGCTTCCAGACTCACGAAGCTCAAGTCTCACTGTCATTCTGTGGTCAATGCTTTGTAGTGAGAAAACATATAACACTCATGGGAAGGAGAAAAGTGGGGAGAACACTAGGAGAGAGGCTCTGGGTCCATAGAGCCTTGCTGTCAGGATTGTGGCCATTGGGGATGGTCCTGGGGTTGGAGTTTAACTTTTCTTTTCCAGAGGGATGATTATGGGCTAATGTGTCCTTCCTCCCCAGGAATTTCTGGCCAGTGTCCTGAAATCACAGGACCTTGCTCAGCCTGCCTTATGAGGGAACGAGGGAAGTCTTCCATTGCTTACCCAGCCCTAGAGGATGGGGCTGGCCCAGCACATGAGCATGAATCTGGGGGTCTAAGCCAGGCAAGGGGACTCTGTATCTGGAACCAAGTAACCAGCTTAACTCCTCATGTGGCTGGAAGATTAGGAGGTGAGCAGCTTTCCCCAAGCCTCTCTGGAATTGGGTAAAGCTTGGCCTGGGAATTAGTGGGAATGGCATGAAGAGGTGGGAGAAAGGGATTTGCAGGTCTGTGCAAAACCACTGAGCTGAATAAAGGGAAGTAGAGGGGGACAGTGACAGGAGCAGCTGGGGGATCTGTGATTCACCCTGTTCCATTTGTGTGGAAGTGTTTGGCTCCTAACTCTGCATTGGGGCTCTGTGATAAGTTTGCGTGGGCCTGGGAATGTGCTAACTATGTCTTGGAAGGAAATGGAGGCCCAAATGCAAGTCCCCGTTTTTCACGTGGGTGACTGTGTGGGAGGTGGCAGTAGCAGGGTGGCTGCTGAGGCTCCTTCCTCCCTGGATGGGGCCTGTTTTCCAGCGTGCTGATCCCAATGGGTAGTTGAGACTTTTCTAGGAGTCCTGAAATGCAGTCAAGCTCTCTTTACTTAACCCTATTTCACCACCCACAGTCTCTTCCCTTCATCAAGCACAGGCTGTTAGAGCCTCTTCTCTGTTCCCTGATGGGTGACAGAAGCTGGAGGGGAGTGTCCTGAGGGGCTTCAGAGCTCAAGGCTGATGCCCAGGTAGGGTCTGAAAGGCAGAAGCCCCCCAGGGCCTCTAGGTGAATTACTGGAAGGGAGGGGAGATGGGCCGAGGGACATGCATGGTTATTGGAGGAACCTAGTCTTATCTCTTTTTCTAGGTTTTAGTGCTCCTAGAAGTTCAGCCTTTCTGTCATCAGTTAACTCCCCTCACTTCCCAAGCAAAACGAATTTCTACAGAGAGTGGGCTCTAGCACTTCGTCATGTCATCTCCCTGAATCTGTGAAAGGAGAAACAAATGCGTCTGTTTTGAGAGGATACTTTGCTGCTGATGTAGGGAAGGAGGGTGGGAAAATGGAGACAATGAAGTCTGGTTCAAGCCTATTTCTCTGGGTTTAGTTTATTTTATTTAAATCCCTGGTTCTCAGATTGGGGGTTGGGCTCCCAGAGGCTGACAGGGGTGCTCTGAGCAAACCCTAGAGAAAGAAGCTGGGGTGTTGCGGGGTGTCTGCAGCTCGGGTGATGTGATAGCATTCTACAGGCAGCGTCTGGACCCTTTCTCTAACTTCCCAGCTCCAGACAGTCATACAGCTACTTTTGTACTTGGGGGGAGATGAGCTAGAGACTTATTTATTTAGTGGGGATGTCAGGGATAAAAAAAAATCCCCCAAGTTTCCAAACTAAAAATATAAGTGATGTCTTCTCTAGTTCTTTCCAGCTTTAACATTTGTAAATCCAGTTTGAAGTGAGTTCCAGAACAGAGAAGAGACTCAGACAAGGATATGATAGGAGAACAGGCAAACAGATAGTTGAGACTGTGGTTGAAAACCAGGAAAGCTGAGAAGATGGCCTAAAGAAGTCCATCTGAACAGAAGCAATAGGTAGGCTTTTTAGACAGATGGATGCGAGGGGTGACTGCTTCAATTGTCAGCTAGGCAAAGAGTCTCCCTTGTCCAGGACCTGTGGTTTGTCTGCCTCCAAGCGCCTGCCTCATCCTAATGGCTGTCTGCAGTCTCCAGTCTCAATCAGCTCACCCCAGCGTGCAACCTTGACCCTGACTGCACCCTTCAAAACAAGGACTTACTAAGCACTACCATATGCCTATCATTGTTCTAGGTGGTTGGGTACATTTATAAACTAGACCACTTCCCTGTCTTTGTGGGGATTATATTCTAGATGAGTGAGTCAGGCAATAAGCAATAAACATGCTAAATAGTTAAAATATATAGTATTACCAGAAGTTAAAGAATACTATGGAAAAAGAACAAGCTAAGCTGGCCAAAGTGGATCATGGATGTGGGTGGGCAGTTTTAATAACAGTGGTCAGGAAGGGCTTCATTGAGAATATTTAAGCAAAGACTTAACGGGAGTGAAGAAGTTTGGCCATGTGGATATTGAGGTGGGGGTGGGGGCAGTGCTGAAGGCAGAGGAAACAATTGGTTTAGTGGTTCTAAGCAAGAGGCTGACTAGCCTGCTGGAGGAGCAGCAAGGAGACCAGTGAGGCTGGAACAGAGTGAGCGAAGAGGAGAAACAGAGCAGTCCCAAGGCATACAGAAATCCAGTCAAGCAATGGATGTTGCTTAGACCAAGGTGGTAGCAGTGAAGGGCATGAATAGTGGTCAGATATTGTACATCTCCCTTGGGGAGTCCAGTCCTTGGATGCTGAGGTTTTTGGGTGCTGGGCTTACTTGGGTGCTGAGGAACTCAGTCTGCTGGAAGCGAGCACCCAGGAGGGTGGAGCGCTCCCAGCTGCAGGCCTAGGTTCTGAAGACTCCAGGAGCTGGATGTTCAGGTAGAGCCAGAACTTATGAGAGAAAGAAGGAAGACAAGGATGACTCCCAGGATTTTTAGCCTTAGATGGAGAGGGCTGTGAGTGGAAACTCAGAGATTGTATTTTGGATATATTGAGTTTCAGATAATCTATTTGATTTATCCAAGTGGAGATGTCAACTAGGCTGTAGAACACGTGAGCCCGGAGTTTGTGAGAGAGATCTGAGTTTGAGATATAAATTTGGGAGCCATTAGCATTTTATTAGGTATAAGGAAAAACAGCAAGACTATTAAAGGGTCTGGGAGAAGAGGAGGAACCTCAAAGGAGACAGAGAAGGAGAAACCAGAAAAATAGGATGAAAACCATCAGAAAGAAGTGTTTTGGAAGCCAAGTGAAGAAATTATATGAGGGAGAGGGAGAAGGGAAAGCTTAATGACATCAGATGCTGCAGATAGGTTAAGAGAGTTAAGGCATGAGAATTAGTTGTTGGATTTAGCAACATGGAGGTCATTGAGTGAACGAAATCCATCTCTTTTTTCTGTGTCCTCACTCCTGGGTGGCAATAAGCCAACGAGGGCTGCAGAGTAGTCATAGCACGTTCAGTGTTCAGTGTGGTGGGGATGGGTCCCCCGAGCGGGCAGAATTGCTGAAGAGGCTGCACAGTTGAACTGTTTCTCCAGCCCTCCACCCTCCACTCCCTGGAGGGGAAAAGCAGATAAGAGCTTTTCCAGGGCCTGTCCAGCTGAAAGCTTTGGCCATGGGCATGAGGACACTCTGGATAATCCAAGAGGAATTATGGAAGCAGAAGGTGGTAGGAGAGGGTTTTGGCAATAAGCTTCAACTCTGTCAGGAGGGAATTTAAATTACTTGCCTCCTTCTCAGGCCAGACAAAAACAGGTAATCTGCCAACCATTTTATTTCCAAGGCCAGCTTGCTGAAAACTAAGGGCAAAGGTCACCTGTATTAAGATGGCTTTTGCTAGTCTCAGAACACAAGTTAGAGGAAGGGCAGGTGCCCCCTTCTTCCTTGCCCTCTCTGAGCCCTCCTCTCTTCTGGTCCTTCGTTCCCAAGCAGCTAGGCCTTCAGCTGAGAGTTCTGCAGCTCCTGGTACCCTGGCTGCCAGCGGACTGAGTTCCTCAGTACCCAGAATACTAGGGAGTCCCACAAAGAGACCACAGCAGAAGGGAACACAGCTGGACCTCTCAGAAATGGGGATCATGGAGGGAAGAACAGAAACAAGATAAACCTCACAGAGAGAGACAGAGACAGAGAGAGAATGGGCATACGCTCTGTTGCCCAACTGTTACCAACTGTTACCTGGTATTAAGGAAGACTGTAGCTCTAGTATTATTTGTAGATAGTAAGAGAACACGAAGCACTTTTCTTTTCTTTGTATAAAGTTAATAGTCATTTTAGTAGGACATGCCAATTCATTACTATTTTTAGTTAATTACTCAATGCCATGTATTGGTCAGGTTAATGTTGATTATAGCATTTAACTATTCATGTATGTTATCTCATGTTGCTTATGTGGAATAATTGTCAGTTTATATCTTTAAAAATTGTCTGGAACACACCACAAAGGGTGCTCCTTTTGGGAAGAGTGGCCAGCAGAACGTTTCCTTTCTAGGATAGGATTTTGGTGTCTCCCATCTCATGGGAAAGAATGCCAGCACGTTTTAGAATTTTGGGAAGGAGACTACCAAGGTGGAGCAAGTAACTGTGAACCTCACCTCTATTCCCTCATCCCCAACTCCAGGTTTACTCCATCTTTTGGTGGTGGTGATTTGGAATTGGGTGGGGAAAGAGGCAGGTGCACCACGGGACTCCCTGTCCAGCACTGGGTCCCTCTTGGCTCCATCCCACCGTTGACCCCAATGACTCTGCCTGGCAGGTGTGGACCTTGACCCTTATGGCAGGCTGTGTAGGTGCCCAAAGAGGCAGAGGAGGGGAGCAGAGCTGACCATGGGACCCGCCACAGTTAAACATTGGCTTGGTTTATTGGGTAAGAGTAGGCAGCATAAAGCTGGGAGGGCCTTGGGCTGGGCTGATAATTTTCTCTTTCTGGAATGTAGCTCTCAGCCATGATTGTTTATATCAGCTATTGAGTTCTCTCTGTCCTAATTTTCCCCTCCTGTCAATCAATCAAGTCTTGGATTGATTTATGGACTTCTACAACCTTCATTTCTTTGCCCTTGAAGTAATCAGGGGCTCCCTTCAGTATCTTAAATATAGATGTGTAGATTAAGGCTAGAGATTTGAGAGGTGGAAGAATGCTGTTCCCCATTAACTATTGTTTTTAACAGCTTTATTAAGGGATAATTGACTTCCAATAAACTGCACAACTTGATAAGATTTGATATATGAATATCAATTGCCATTTCAGTGGAGCCATTGCCATAATCAAGATAATGAATATATCCTTCATCACCCAAAGTTTCTTCCTGTTCCTTTCTAATCCCTCTGCTCCCTCATCCCAAGGCAATGAGTGATCTATTTTCTATCACTATACATTCTTAGAATTTTATGTAATAGAATCATGCAATATGTACTCCTTACCTGATTTCTTTCACTCAGCAGAAATTTTTTTGAAATTCACCCATATTTTTTACATGTGTCAGTAGCTCATTCTTTGTTTTTGTCTAGTAGTATTCCATTGTGTGGATATACCACAGTTCGTTTATACATTCCCCTGTTGAGGGACATTTGGGTTGTTTCCACGTTTTGGCTATTACAAGTAAAACCCTCATAAACATTTGTGTCAAGTCTGTGTATGCTTTCATTTCCCTTGGGTATAAACCTTGGAGTGGAATGACTACAGTGTGTGGTAGGTGAGCTTCCGACTTTTTAAGAAACTGCCAAAAAGCTTTCCAAAGCCACTGTAGCATTCTACACTCCTGCCAGCAGTGTACGAGAGTATCAGCTCCTTCATATCCTTGCCAACACTTGACTGTTCTTTTTTTTTTTTTTTTAATGTTTTGGTTGTGAAATTTTCACACACATTCAGTCCATACACGGTGTACAATCAGTGGCTCACAATATCATCACACAGTTGTGTATTCATCACCATGATCATTTTTAGAACATTTGCATTGCTCCAGAAAAAGATTTAAAAAGAAAAAACTCATACAAACCACACACCTTACCCCTCCCTCTCACTGACCACTAGTATTTCAATCTACCCAATTTATTTTGCCCTTTATCCCCCCTACTATTTTTTTTAATCCATATATCTTTTTATTCATCTGTCCATACCCTGGACAAAAGGAGCATCAGATACAAGGTTTTCACAATCACACAGTCACATTGTAAAAGTTGTATCTTTATACAATCATCTTCAAAAATCAAGGCTACTGGAACACAGCTCAAAAGTTTTAGGTACTTCCTTCCAGCCACTCCAATATGCCATAAATTAAAAAAGGATAGCTGTATAATGCATAAGAATAACCTCCAGGATATCCTCTCAACTATGTTTGAAATCTCCCAGTCACAGAAATTTTATTTCATCTCATTTCTCTCTTCCCCCTTTTGGTCAAGAAGGCTTTCTCAATCCCATAATGCCGGGTCCCGGCTCATTCTGGGAGTTCTGTCCCATGTCCCACGTTGCCAAGGAGATGTACACCCTGGGAGACATGGCCTACCTGGGGGTAGGGGGGGTATGGTGGATGGCGAGGGTAGTGAGTTCACCAGCTGAATTGCTTAGAGATTGGCCGGTTTTTTAATTTTAGTTTTTCCGATAGGTATGTAGTTTTATCCCCTTGTGATTTTAATCTGCATTTCCCTAGTGACAAATGATGTTGAGCATCTTTTCATGTGCTTATTTGTTATCTCAACATCTTCTTTGATGAAATGTCTGTTCAAATCTTTTGCCCATTTTAAAAGTTAGGTTATTTTCTTATGATATGGATTTTGCATATATTTTTCCCAGCATATTTCTTGTTTTTTTCCTTTCCTTAACAATATCTTTTGAAGTATTTAATGAAGTCTAGTTGTATTAGTTAGGGTTCTCTAGGGAAACAGAATCAACAGGGAACACTAGCAAATATAAAATTTATGAAAGTGTCTCATGTGACCACGGGAACACAGAGTCCAAAATCCGCAGAGTAGGCTGTGAAGCCGACGATTCTGATGGAGGGTCTGGACAAACTCCACAGGAGAGGCTCGCCGGCCGAAGCAGGAAGAGAGCTTGTCTCTTCTGAATCCTCCTTAAAAGGCTTCCTGTGATTAGATTAAGCATCACTCACTGCAGAAGACACTCCCCTTTGGTTGATTACAAATGGAATCAGCTGTGGATGCAGCTGACGTGCTCAAGATCTAATGCTATGAAATGTCCTCATTGCAACAGACAGGCCAGCACTTGCCCAAACAGACAAACAGGCACCACAACTTGGCCAAGTTGACACATGAACCTAACTATGACACTAGATTTTCAATTTATTATTTTATGAATTGTGCCTTTGGTGTCTGTGCTGGTTTGAAATGATGTATGTACCCTAGAAAAGCCATGTATTAATCCTAATTCCATTTTGTAAAGGCAGCCATTTCTTCTAATCTCTATTCAGTATTGTATGTTTGAAACTGTAATTAGATCATCTCCCTGGAGATGTGATTTAATCAAGAGTGATTGTTAAACTGGATTAGTGGAGACATGTCTCCACTCACTTGGGTGAGTCTTGATTAGTTTCTGAAGTCCTATAAAAAGGGAAACATTTTGGAGAATGAGGGAGATTCTGAGAGAGCAGAGAACGATGCAGCCATGAGAAGCAGAATCCACCAACCAGCAACCTTTGGAGATGAAGAAGGAAAATGCCTCCCAGGTAGCTTCATGAAACAGGAAGCCAGAAGAGAAAGCTAGTAGATGATGCCGTGTTCACCATATGCCCTTCCATTTGAGAGAGAAACCTTGAACTTCATCAGCCTTCTTGAACCAAGATATCTTTTCCTGGATGCCTTAGATTGGACATTTCTATAAACTTGTTTAATTGGGACATTTTCTCAGCCTTAGAACTGTAAACTAGCAACTTATTAAATTCCCCTTTTAAAAGCCATTCTCTTTCTGGTATATTACATTCTGGCAGCTAGCAAACTAGAACAGTGTCATATTTAAGAAAACTTTGCTTAACCTAAGGTCACAGAGATTTTTTCTAGAAGTTTTATAATTTTAGGTTTTCCATTTAGGTCTATGATCCATTATGAGTTAATTTTGCATATAGTGCAAGGTATGGATCACAGTTCTTTTTTTTTTTCATGTACTGATATCCACTTGTTCCAGCACCATTCGTCAAAAAGGAGCCTTCTTTTACCAATGAATTGCCTTTACACCTTTGTCAAAAATTCAGTTGTCTGGGGTTGCGAGGACAGTTCAGTGGTAGAATTTTCACCTGCCATGCAGGAGAACCAGTTTCAAGTCCTGGCCCTTACACTTCCCAAACAAATAAACAAAGAAACCAACAAAAACAAAAACAAAAAAATTCAACAAATGGTGCTGCAATAATGGGATAGTCACATGGAAAAAGAATGAAATGTGACCCCACCATACAGCATAAAAAAAAAATCAGTTGTTTATATATATGTGGATTCTATTATGTCCCATTGATCTATTCCTTTATTTTTATACCAATACCACACTATCTTGATTACTATAGCTTTATAATAAATCTTGAAATCAAGAAGTGTTGAGCCTAAAACTTTATTATTTTCCAGAGTTGTTTAGCTATTTTAGGTCATTTAATTTTCATATGAATTTTAGAATCAGTTTGTCAATTTCTACAAAAAAAAAAAAGAAAGAAAGAATGAATGAAAAGTAAAAGAAAAGCCTGGTGGGATTTTAATGGGTTGTATTGCATCTACAGATCAATTTGGGAAGAACTGACATCTAAATAATGTTGAGTCTTCTGACCCATAAATATGCTATGTCTCTCCATTTATTTAAATCTTCTTTAATTTCTCCCAGCAATGTTTGTAGTTGTAAGAGTACATATCTTTCACATCTTTGGTTAGATTTATTCCTAAGTATTTCATATTTTTAAAATGTTATTGTGAGTTGTATTGTCTTTAAAACTTCAACTTCCGATTGTGTGTTGCTAGTATGTGCTAGCTTCATACAATGATTTGATAAGCATCTCCTCCTTTTCAATTTTCTGCAAGACTTTGTATAAAATTGGTTATTAGTTATTCTTTATATGTTTCATAGAATTCACCATTGAAATCATTTGGGCCTGGAGTTTTCTTTGTGGGAAGGTTTTTAACCAATGTTAAAGTTTCTTTTATAAATATAGAGCTAATCAAGTTATTTCTTCTTCAGTGAGCTTCGATAGTTTGTGGTTTTCAAAGAATTTGGCATAAAGTTTCTCATAATATTTCTTTATTATCCTTTTAATATTGATAGAATCTATACTGGTGATACTTCTCTTACTTGTGATATCATTAAATTGTTAATCTATACTTGTGATACTTCTCTCTTTTTTCGTGATCAGCCTGGCTAGAGCTTATCAATTTTATTGATTGTTTCAAATACAAGCTTTTGGTTCCATTGATTTTCTCTGTTTCCTTTTTAATTTATTCCCACTCTGAACTTTGACTTACTTTGAGATTCATTTGCTCTTATTTTTCTCATTTCTTTGAAACTTTTGAAACTGTTCTTCTCTTGTAATAATAGATTTTTAGCATGATAAATCTCCCCCAAAGTACAACTTTAGCAACATCCCACACTCAGTTTAAAATACTTTTTAACTTCCCTTTTGATTTCCTCTTTGACCCATGGATTATTTAGACGTGTATTATTTAGCTTCCAAATATTTGGGAATTTTCCAAATATCTACTGTTATTGATTTATAATTTAGTCAGAAACAAATACTTTGAATTTTGAGGTTTTTTTATGGCCAAGAATATGGTGTCTCTTGGTAAATATTCCAGGTATACTTGAAAGGAATGTGTATTCTGTTGTTGTTGGATAGACTGTCCTATAATTGTCAAGCAGGTCAAGTTAGTTTATTTGGTTGTTCAAATGTTTTCTATCCTTACTGATTTTCTTCCTATTTGTTCTATAAGTTATTGTGAGAAGGATATTTAAATCCTTTATTTTAATTAGTATCTTATCCTTGCAGTTCTATCAATTCCTACTTCATGTATTTTGAAGCTCTACTATTAGATGCATAAACATTTAGGATTGTTGTATCTTCTGGATGAATTGGCCCATTTATCATTTTGAAATGACTTTTTAATTCCTGCTAATATTCTTTGCTCTGAAATCTACTTTGTCTAGTAATAAGTATTTACTTCAGTTTCTTTAGATTCTTGTTAGCATAGTGTGGTAGTTAGTTTCAGGTGTCAACTTGGCCAGGTGATGGTACCTAGTTCTGTTGCTGTAGATTTGAATCATTAGCTTGTGAAACTCATCTATGGCTGATTACATCTGCAGTCTCTAAGGGGAGTGACTT
>PVIY010048912.1:0-17029 GCA_004026745.1 Myrmecophaga tridactyla
GGGGAGAAAGAAGGGGAAAACGGGAAAAGCCGAAGTGAAACAGGCCGAGCGACCAAGGAGGAGGCAGGAGCGAGCGACGGGGGCGGAGGCAGCGCCTGGGAGGGAAGCTCGGGCCTCAGGAGCCGCGCGGGAGGGTCCTGGAGGGCGCGGGGCGGCCGGACCCACCGACAGCGGCGCGGGACCCGGCGGCCCGAGGGCGGGGCGGGGCGCGGAGCGGGCGAAGGCTGCGGGGGAGCCCGAGGACGCCGGCGGGGCGCGGGGCGGCGGCGTTGGGGGGTTGCGGGGGGAGCCCGGGCGGCGGGGCGCGGCCGGGGCGGGGCGCGCGGGCGTGTCGGCGGCGGACCCGCCCCCGTCCCGCCCCCGGGCCGCGGCGGCGCGGCAGAGCCGGGCCGGGGCGCCGGGGCCGGGGGCGGTTGGCGCGGGCAGGAAGCGCCTCGCGGCCCGGGCCCGCCCCCCGCCTCCTGCCGCCTCCGGGCTCCCGGCTCCCGGCCGCGCCGCGCCCCATGCACTCGGCGCGCAGCGCAGCCCGCGCACGCCCGGATGGCTCGTCGCGCCGCGGGCGGCGCAACCCTTAGCGCCCCGGCCGCCGCGGCCGGCCCCCTGCCGCAGCGCCCGCCGCGCCGGCCCCCTCTGCTCCTGCTGCTGCCGCTGCTGCCGCTCCTAGGGGCAGCGCGGGTCGGCGCCCTGGAGATCCAGCGCCGGTTCCCCTCGCCCACGCCCACCAACAACTTCGCCCTGGACGGCGCGGCGGGGACGGTGTACCTGGCGGCCGTCAACCGCCTCTACCAGCTGTCGGGCGCCAACCTGAGTGTGGAGGCCGAGGCGGCCGTGGGCCCCGTGAACGACAGCCCGCTGTGCCACGCCCCGCAGCTGCCGCAGGCCTCGTGCGAGCACCCGCGGCGCCTCACCGACAACTACAACAAGATCCTGCAGCTGGACCCCGGCCAGGGCCTGGTGGTCGTTTGCGGTTCCATTTACCAGGGCTTCTGCCAGCTGCGGCGCCGGGGCAACATCTCGGCGGTGGCCGTGCACTTCCCGCCCGCCGTGCCGCCCGCCGAGCCCGTCACCGTGTTCCCCAGCATGCTGAACGTGGCTGCCAACCACCCGAACGCGTCCACCGTGGGGCTGGTCCTGCCGCCGGCCGCCGGCGCGGGGGGCAGCCGCCTGCTGGTGGGCGCCACGTACACGGGCTACGGCAGCGCCTTCTTCCCGCGCAACCGCAGCCTGGAGGACCACCGCTTCGAGAACACGCCGGAGATCGCCATCCGCTCCCTGGACGCGCGCGGCGATCTGGCCAAGCTCTTCACCTTCGACCTCAACCCCTCCGACGACAACATCCTCAAGATCAAGCAGGGCGCCAAGGAGCAGCACAAGCTGGGCTTCGTGCGCGCCTTCCTGCACCCGCCGGACCCGCCGCCGGGCTCCCAGTCCTACGCGTATTTGGCACTCAACAGCGAGGCGCGCGCGGGCGACAAGGAGAGCCAGGCCCGGAGCCTGCTGGCGCGCATCTGTCTACCCCGCGGCGCGGGCGGCGACGCCAAGAAGCTCACCGAGTCCTACATCCAACTGGGCTTGCAGTGCGCGGGCGGCGCGGGTCGCGGCGAACTCTACAGCCGCCTGGTGTCCGTCTTCCCCGCGCGCGACCTGCTCTTTGCAGTCTTCGAGCGGCCCCCGGGGACCCCCGCGGTCCGTGCCGCCCCTGCCGCGCTCTGCGCCTTCCGCTTCGCCGACGTGCAGGCGGCCATCCGCGCCGCGCGCACTGCCTGCTTCGTGGAGCCCGCGCCAGACGTGGTGGCCGTGCTCGACAGCGTGGTGCAGGGCACGGGGCCGGCCTGCGAGCGCAAGCGCAACATCCAGGTATGCCCGGGCGGCGGGGGCGCGGGGGCCCTGGCGGAGGGGGAGTGTGCGGACAGCCGGGCGGGGCTGTGCACCGAGCAGGCCCGTGGCGTGAGCGAGCCGGGGCCCAGGTGTGCGGGTGCGGGCGCCCCAGTGTGTACTCGGGGCCACAGGTGCGTGTGGCTGAAGAGAGCCGCAGGTGTCCACTGGCGCAAGTACGGCCCCCCTGTGCGCGTGGTGACTCAAGTGTGAGTGCGGGCTTATAGGTGTGATAAGAAGGCGTCTTCAGATGAACATGCTTCCAGGTGCGCTCCGAAAGAGACCAAAGGCACGCATATATGCGTGCGTGGTGGTCACAAGTGCTTGCTGAACTTAGAGTGCACGGCTCGGGACCGCCTGTGTGAGCTGCCTGTTGGAGCTGTCACCGAGCACTGGGAGAGCTGATGTGTGCATGGGTGTGGCAGGTGTGCACGGAGCCACATAGGCGTGCACCAGGGCCCCGCAGATGGGCGGGGGAAGTGGGGGCGACAGGTGTGTGCGACAGACTTATTTGTCCGTGATCCCGGACCTGCCAGAGTGCAGGGCAGGAGAGAGTGTGCGTCTGGGTGGGCCTGAGTGTGCGGTAGGACCTGTGTGCCAGAGGACGCAGGTGTTTGAAAACCAGCAGGTACTCAGGGGAGGCAGTGTGGTTGGCACGAAGGGATTTTGCTCAGGTTAGTTTTTATTCACTCATTCCACAAATATTTCCTGAGTACTCAGTTTGTACCAGGAATAGGGGATGTGGGGATAATCAGTAATAGCACTGTGAATAATAACTCTCAGTTCTTTCAACAACTCTGTGAGGTATGGGGGTGGGGGTGGGGGTGGGGGAGAGGCACAGAGAGGAGGCACAGAGAGGTTAAGTAACTTGCTCAACATCACACAGTAAGTGGCAAAAGAGGGATTTGAACCCAGGCTGTCTGTGTTCTTAACACCAAGCCTTTGCTACCTTACAGATCTCAGGGTGTGTGTGTTTGGGGGGGTGTCCCAGGTGGCTGGGATGGGCAGGTGGGGGGCCCGGAGGTGAAGAAGGGCATCTGTAGAGGGTGGGAGAGGGCTTTGGGACCCAGAGAATGAGGAGGGGCCAGGTGTGGGGGGCACACAGACTGGATAGGAACAGGGCTGAGTTTCAGAGGCTGGGATGGGCAGCGGCTGGGGGTGCCAAGTCGAGGATTTCAGTTGCATGTTGAGTGGATTCTGTGGCATTGAAGGGGACATGAGACAGTGGTGCAGGAGGGAATTTTGTGCTTCGGTTACAAAATAGTTGAGCCTGGCCGTTGCCCTCTAGGAAGTCCTGCTAGGAAGGGACCACTTCTCCCACCCACCCTGGGATATAGGCCCTTCCATCAAGAAGGTGGCTTGGAAATGACACCTTGCCCTCATACCCTGAGCCTTTTCTACACTCTCCATTCCAGATCTGAATCTGGGGAACCCATTTCAATCCCAGGCCTCCCCACTCCTCTAGGAAGCCTCATCCCTTCTCTATGGCTCTGACCCATGATTGTGGCAGGAATCTCACCAGATTAATTATTCCCCCCACCCCCCCCACCCCCGTGGGCGTCCCCAACACTGGGGCTTTGAGCAAACAGATTCCTTGTCCTGCTGTCAGACTCTGCCAGCTGCCCAGCACCCAGCAGCCGCCCTGTAAATAAAGGTCATGGGGTGGGGGTGGGGGTGGGGGTGGGGAGCTGGGCCAACTGTCCCAGGGGTGGATCCCCCTGTCATGGCCACCATGACACTCCCTGCTTTTCAGGGTGCCGGCCACTGTTGGTGGGACCCCCACCTCTCCTGACCCTGGAACCACGCCCTTCCGTCTGGAGAGCAGGTGCTAGGGGTATGGGGGCTGGAGGAGATGAGGGAGGGGGTCAGCCCCTGCTTTTCTGAGGGAAGGGCGCCAGGCCCTGCCTCCCAGCCCTTCCGTGGGAGCTGATCCATGGGATCCCTCAGCCGGCCACACTCTCCCCCTCCCACTCTGGCAGGAATGTTCCTGCTTCCCACACTCCCGTGTTCCCCAGTCGGGCCCGTGTCATCACTCACTCCTGGGGGTGGGGTCTCTCCCAGGACATGGCCCCGGGGATCGTGGCCCAGGAGGGCCTCAGCCAGCACCCGCCTGGACCCTGTCCACCCACCCCGCTGCCCTTCACCACGCTCAACTGTGGGCCTCGGCTGGTGCCTCCTGGCGGGATCACCCAGAGGTGGCGCAGCTGGATGTGGGGCTGGCTTGGATGACGGTTATTCTGGCCCTGGGTTGTTGTTACCTCCCCAGTTGCAGGCAAAGAGCTTGGCCTCTGTACCAGGCTGTCTGGGTTCAAATCCTGCTCTGTCACTTCCCAGCTGTGTGGCCTCAGGCAAGTGGCTTAGCCTCTCTGAACTCAGGCTCCTCATCTGTAAAGTGGGGAGCACAAAAGCAATCCTTATCTCCAAAGGCTGTTTTAAGGACAAAATGAATAACTTAATGCAAAGCACTTAATTCCTGGCACCTAGTAAGCACCAGGTTGGTATTAGTTGTTCTCGTTGTCATTGTTCTTCCCAGCAGACATTACCCCCGAGTCTGGGCTTCAAGGCCTTGGGAGCAAACAGCACCTGAACTTGGCTGAATTTGGCTTGTTCTGGGGCAATAAGGAGGCCACCTCTGAGCCCCAGATAGGGACTTCATCAACATTTACTAAACCCTACTACGTGCCTAGTCCTAATCTGTGCCATATGGGGCCAGTGGTGAATGTGACTCACCTCCTTTCTGTCCTTGTGGGCCGTGCATGTGTGTGTGTGTGTGTGTGTGTGTGTGTGTGTGTGTGTGTGTGAGAGCAGAGGACAGGCAGGCAACCAGCAGTTACAGCACAGGGTGATAGGCTCCCAAGAGAAGGGTGCCAAGGCTTCCCAGGGCAAGTGGCGTTGAAGCCAAGGTGGAAGAATGAGCAGGAGTCTGCCAGGGCAAGCTGGAAGGAGAAGAGGAAAGGCGCCCAGGCAGAGGGAACAGCCTATGCAAAGGCCTGGAGGCAGGACATAGTGGGGCCAGCCCGAGGAATGGAAAGAAGGTCGGTATGGCTGGGGAAGTGGACAAGGAAGGAGAAGGGCTGAGGGTGTTAGTGGGGCATGTCTGAGGCTGGAGCTGGTCCTGGGGTCACAGGGGGTCACGAAGGGTTGCAGCCTTAGGAGGGACAGATCTGAATGAGCGCTTCAGTTTCCCCCACTGTAGAAGAGGGATGAAAATAACGGTATCTCCTGTGTAGAATTGTTGGGGAGATGCAGTGAGCTACTAGTGAGCGCCTGAAACGTGTGTTTGTGACTCATGGTTCTTTTATTCAGTGTCGATGAGAAGGTGAGCTGGGAGGCGGGCAGGGTAGCCCCGCCTTCCAGGCAAGGGGGCCACTCATTCATTGGCAGGTATCTGTTGAGCCCTTGCCATGTCCCAGGCCCTGTGGCGGGTGCGGGGCACAGCTGTGGGGACGGGGTCAGGGGGCGTGGGGGGCAGAGCCTCGTGCTCTCAGGATGTCCCAGGCCTGGTCCGAGACGTGGAAGGAGGCAGGTGCGTTCAGAAGAGGTTTTGCGGGCACCGAGGTGTTGGCAGCGTCAGAGGTGGTCCAGCAGGGGGGAGGGGCAGGAGGCTGCCCAGAGGCTGACCCCCGCATAGGGAACGCACTTCGCTGGGGTCGGGCTGGCGGGTGTGGCAGGGGTGCATCTCCGGGAGAGGATGGGTTTTGTTGTGGATTTACTGGGTGCCTGGAGTCCTCCGCTGTCCCCCATAAAAGCCTGGCCCCGACTTCTCAGGTATCAGGGTGGTCTGGATGGGGCCACACGTGGAGCAGAGGCTCCTGGCTTTGCCATCTGTCTGCCAGGGACACCGGACCTCCAAGCGAGGTGACACAGGCAGGGGTCTGGAACCCAGCCTCCCGCTCCTGCCTTTGGGGGTCTCTTGGTGACACCTGGGGCCTGCGGGAACCCCACAAGCTGCCATAGGTCCAGAACGTTTGTCAGCAGCCTCTGGGTTTGGTTGCATTTTGTTCTCTGCTTTCCACGATTAACGTGGTGAAGTCTTGGTCCCCGCTGCCCGTTTCCACCTGGGAATGTAACTCGAGGTGTGAGGGCAGAGGCAGAGCCACCCGGCTCCCCGAAACACTTGGAGGCCCCGGTGGTCCCTAACTTTGTCCTTGATTGAGTGGGAGCATATTTGGGGCTGTTGGAATATTTTGAGAGAGAAATTGAGTGAGGCACCCGGTTTTCCTTTGAATGTAACTTGAATCCCTTTCTTCAGATCACAGCCTGTGAGAGGTGAAAGGGAATTCAGAAGGTGTCACGCATTATCCGTGGGGGGGAAACTGAGGCACAGACGGGAGAGGCTGAGCCTAAGCTCCCTTCCCCAAACCTTTCCCCTCAATCTTTGAATGACCATAATATTTGTATTATTAAATCAAAAGGAAAACCACCAGGCAGACGTCAATGCTGCCTTTTCAAGGTATCTTTTTATAGTAAAGGTGGAAAAAAAAAACTTCTCAGGCAGTTTTAAACTGGCATGTGGTGGGTGGCTGCGTGTAGGCAGGAAGGCGTTTTCTGAACCATTGAAGGGGCTGAAATGCCAGGTGGGGGAGGAGGGAGAGTGAGCTTCCAACATGAGCTTTACATTTTGGCTTGGCATAGGGAAGGGCTTGGTAGTGAGTTCCCCGTGGCTTTGGGTGCAAGCAGAGACACTTGGCGGGGTTGTAGGAGAGGGGATTCTGGCAGGTTGGTCAAGATGACTTTCTAGTCTGGAGAGGCAGACATGGGGTGGTCGGGCCAGGAAGTGGTTAACCACCCCCCCACAACCCCACCCCAGCCTGAGAATCAGCAGTTCCCAGCTCCAAGGTACACAGAGTAAAGCTGACTTTGAGTCCTGTTTTCCTGCCCCCAAGCTGTGTGACCTGAGGTGAGTCGTTCACCCTCTCTGGGCCTCATGCTTTCTCATTGAAAAATGGAGCCAGTGCATCCCTCTGAGGATGTGGGCAGATTAAAATCTCACACGCACTGCCCAGGAAATGGCAGAGGGAGGTATTATTATTACCAGGAGGGAGAAAATACCCCAGGGAAAATTGTGCTAAGTGCGTGGAACAGCCAGCCAGGCCGGGGCACTTGGAGGAGGGCAGGTTATGGAAGGTGGTCTGTAGGGAAGTGGCCCCTCCCAGGCTCTGCAGAGTGAGCAGAGGGTGGCGAGACAGTGGGGAGAGGCGAGGGCGTGTCTGGTGCTGTCCCCACCCAAGCAAAGCTAGAAGACAGAGGCTGAGATGCATAGAGTAAGCTTAGAGGGCCCCCACTGTGGTTGCTATGGTGAGAGAGTGGGTTATTCTTGGGGAAGAGTCCTGGGCCATGCGGGTATACCCAGGTACCATGCCTTCCTCGCCCTCCAGGGCAGTTGTAATAATTACCCAGCTCTCAATTCTGAGCGGCTCACAGCCACCCTGTGAGGTAGGAAATACTGTTTTCCCCAGTTTACTGATGAGGAAACTAAGGCCCAGAGAGGTGAAGGGACTGGCCCAGCATCACACAGCTGTAAGTAGGGAGTCAGGACTTGCAGACTGGCTGGCTGGCTCCAGGTGAGGGCTGCCTGGGAGGAGCCTGAGGAGGTTAGGGGAGGCAGGGAAGCACCTTAATAGCATTCATCTCTGAAAATTTGCTTGCCTCATCCTTGGAGGAGCAGACCCCTCACCCGTGAGTGGGCATATGGGGGGGGGGGCGTGGGTTGCATGGATGATTGACAGATCCTTTGAGCACTGCCATCAGTAGTCCTGACTATAGCCTGAGACCATGCCAGGTCCTGTTGGTTAGCACCAGGGGGTGGGGTGCTGGGCAGGCAGCCTTTTCCTCTCCAAGGTGGCAGCTGGCTGCCCGAGAATTTGCTGATTCTGGAGAATTGACCAGAAAGCTCTTTTTATGTAGTATCTTTTTCCATGAGATGCAGGGCATCCCCAATCTACAGAAGGGGAAACAGAGGCCCAGAGAGGTTAAGTGACTTGCCTGAGCTCACACAGCAGGTCAGAGACAAAGCAGATGTCGGAGCCTGTGTTTTCATCACCTTTACTCTCTGATGTCTCCCAAAATGTTGACTGAAGGGGGTGTGAACCAAGGGGTCCTCAGGGTCACAGTGGGATGAGGTGAGTGGGTCCATTTTATAGGTGAAGAAACAGACCCTAGGAAGTTCTGCTCCCACTGGGGCTGATGTGCAGAGCAGAGAGTATTTCCTGGTGAGACCTGCAGGCTGTGGCTCTTGATAGGGGTGCTGGGGGCTCCTGTCCCATTTCCCCAAGCCTGTAACTCTCTCCATCGTCGCCCACCAGAGCCCAGTGCCTCCTTGGCAGTGTCTCCTGTCTGTTGGGACTCCTGGCAGAGGATTCTCCGGAGTGTGGGAACACAGGAGGGGCTTTGGCTTTGTGACATGTCACCACCTTAATAGATGAATCTTGTCCCATTCTCTAGGAGCTACCAGAACAGCTAGGGAGATCACGACAGGACACATACCATACCCAATGCCGTATACTGACCAGTCCCATCTGAAGAAATCCAGGAAAGCTTCTCAGAGGAAGGGACATTTGAGTTAGGACTTTGATAAATGGGGAAAGTTTTGTGGGGGTGGAAGGGAGGCATTCCAGGCAGAGGAAACGTCAGAGGCAATGGCTCAGAGATGTGATAAAACATGGCCTGGGTAATAAGCAGGGACAAAACTGTAAAGAGTGGTCAGGTTAGAATCCATCAGGCAGTGGGGAGCCAGCAAAGGCTTTTAGGGAAGAAGTGGCATAGTCAGATCTGGTTCTAGAAAGGTCTCTGTGGCTGCCTGTCCCCCATTTATGCTGCCAGGTGCTGGCAAGAGTGGGAGGTGGAGGAACTTGCCCAGAAGCCCCCACTGTGGCTGGACCAGGTGATTCTGGAGGGCCTCTCCAGCTCTGGCTAAAACAGTGTGGGGATTGCTATGGAAACCAGCCTGTCCCCACATGGGGACAGGCCCAGAAAGTCTTCTGGCGTGAGCCACATAGATTTGGATCCTGGCTACCCAGGAGCGCAGTCATTTTCTTCTTTGCAGAGCCCTGGTTTGGGCCAGGGGGGATCCAGGTGGGTGTCCTGCGGCCGGGCCCTTACAGCCCACTCTCGGGCTGATGGTCCATGCCGCTGGGATCTGCCCGAGCCAGGGAGGCCCTCCCCACCCGATCCATCGGCCTTTAGCCTGAAACACAATAAATCAAGCTCTGGAGTGGGGAGGAAGTTCGCAGCTCCATTACGAGGCCTGGTGAGGCCCCAGTGGGGCGTTAATCATGTAGCACTTTATGCTCTGATCGGTAAATAATGGGGGGGCAGTGGGCAGAGGCCTTGCAGTGGGAGCCAGCCCCAGGAAAGGAGCTAAACAGGGATTGGTGTTCCCTACCTCACAGGACTGTGCCTATCACCTGCGTTTGGGGCACAGGTGATTGAGCCCTACAAAAGTGACCTTATCCTTCATGGACCTCAGTTTCCCCAGCTCACAACCCAGGGCTGTTTTACCTCCAAGTTACTTAATTCCCAACAGTTTTGGGGAGGCGAAGTCGTGAGTGAGGTTGGGGTCTCTGGGGCTAGCCTGAGGGTCTGAGTCCCAGATCTGGCCTTTCTGGCTGTGCAACCTTGGGCAAGTCACTCAACCTCTCTGTGCCATGGAGTCCCTTGCTGCCAAATATCATCAACTCATTAGGGTGTGGTGAGGGTTACATGAGATAATACGGGCAAGAGGACTTGGTGGTGCTGGTGATGTGACTATTACTGTTATTTAAAAAATTATTTTAAAGCCATCACTTCCGGATCTGGAGGGCGGATCTCTGAGCTGAGACATGGGCAGCTGGAGAGAAGGATCCGCTGTGGTCATATCCATTTCCCCAACGCATGGGACCGGGCCAAGAAATGTTTGCTGAGGGCCTCAAGCCAGCCCTGCCCTCCCAGCTGCACCCCCCCCCCCACCCCCCAGCAGCGCTTGCAGGGTTGACTCTGCGACCAGCTGAGCAGAGCTCCTGGCAGAGGGCACAGGCTAGACCAGCAGGCACCGAGGCTGGACTGGGGCCAGCAGCCCCAGGGGACAGCGAGGAAGGTGTGAGTTCCAATCTCCAAATCCCTCACCCCAACCCCTGAGAGAGACGGTGGCAGACTGTGCCTGGGAGAAGTGGCTGTTGCAGCTCTCAGCTTCTCCTGGACTAGAATCCCCCTCAGGGGAGGAAGCTGGGACTGAAACTGTTGCAGGCTGAGGAGGGGCCAGAGACCCAGCCTGCTGCCGCAGCCCCGATCCCCCTGCTGCTGGGAGGGGGGATGACTTTTCACTGGGGCCAGAGAAGCGTCGTGGGCCGCCCAGCCCACACTGAGCTCCTCTGGGACCCGAGGAGGAGGGCTGGAAACGGGGCCAGGCTGGGCCGGAATGAGAAACAGCTTCAAGAAGGGGGAGCTGGGCATCCAGCTAACAAAACAATCAGCGGCTGCGGCCAGCCGGGGTTCCCAGGCAGGCCCTGAGCAGAGCAGGGGGGCCTTGGGGGCCGGCAGAGCTCCCCACACCCGCGTCCTCGCCTCAGATGTTCGACTGCAGGCAGCACAGGGGTGTCTCGTCCCACGTGGCACCCTCTGTTCTTGGGTGTCCCTGAGCCTCTGCCCCGCGGTCCGCATAGCTCATCAGGAGCATTTATTGAGCACCCACAATGCTGACTCCAGGGAGCGATTGTGAGCTGGGTGCTTTGCAGCAGCCCCATATGGCCTGTGCTGTTATGGTCCCCACTTTTAGGTGAAGGAACTGAGGCTTGGAGGGGTGAGGTGGGCGTCCCACAGAGAGTGAAGAGCCATGGGATGGGGCGTGGGCAGGAGCCTCAGTTTCCTCATTTTTAAGATGAGCATGCAGCAAGCAAGAGTGGGTGTGCTCGCGCCCACCCACCCACCCCCAGTGCCCTTAATTTGTAGCCCCCCACTCCAGCCAGGCCTCTGACCTCAGGCGGGGGCCGTCCTTGCAGCTGTGCCCGGCAGGGCTGGGAGACTTGCCAGCAGCAGGCCGGTGTCCCCTGCCCAGCCATATGGTTTCACTCAGGGCCACCCGGACGGCTGGTTCGCACGGCCCTTCTCAATGAGGCCCAGCTCACTTGGGTGACCTCAGCACCCTGGGGTGGCAGTGACTTACATCCTCCAGCGAGAGGAAGTCTGGGGGAAACTGAGGCAGACTTTTCCAAAGCTCTAGAAGGTGCTGACGAAGCTGCTGTATTCATTGCCCGGTTTGTCTGTTGAGCCTGCCTGGTCCAGACAGCCAGGGGCCAGGGGGAGAACTGCCACTTGCCACGCTGTGAGTCCCGGCGAAGCCTCTGCTCCTCCCTGGGCCTCAGTTCCCCCAAAGTGCTCCTCCAGGCTACTTTTCCTTTCTGGCTCAGGGCCAGCCTCCTGACTGTTATTCTCTGGCCAAGTTGACTGCCACCTTTCACCCCCTAGCCCCTCGGGGAAGCAAGCATCTTGGTCACTCCCTGGGAGTGCTGGTATTTCCTTTCTTGGCGGCAGCAGGAAGCTTCCTCCCTGGCATTCGGGGCTGTAGACAGAGGCACTCCAGCCCTGAGTCCATCCTGCCCCCTCGTGTGGCTGGTACACAGCAGGCCCGTGGCTCTTTTCCTACCTGTTTACCTACCGTGGAGGGGTCAGCTCAGTGGATCCTCTAGCTTAGGAGCCACGCCGTTCGGAGAGGCACATGCTGAAGCGGAAGGAAGGAGACTGGGTGTGGGATCACATCCCGAAGAGACCACGTGCCACTGGGCTTCCTGGGGAGACACTCCTGGCCGTAAGCCTCAGAGCATCTGGAAAGCAAGGGGAGGGGGGCAGAAGGGCCAGGGATTGCATGGTGATCGGGCTTTGCGGGAAGTGACATCCAGGCTGGGTTGGCGGCCTTTTATTTTAGACCTGGCTTTTGAGACCTCCAACATTCTGTGCCTGTCAGATCCCCACTGTGTACCTTGCCTGGTCTCTCCTTGCTGCCTCTTCTCTCATTGTTTCTGGGACCCTCAGAGCTCCTAGCCCGATGGAGACAGGGCTTGTGATTCACTCAAGTCTTCATCCTGAGTCTGGGACAAACACGGGGCAGGGCCAGATTGAGCAGGGCCTTGAGGATACAGGAGCAAAGTTTGGGTTTATGTTGAGGGCACTGGGGAGCCATTGAAGGTTGTTGAGTTGTGGAGGGGATGTGACCTGCTCTGTAGATTTTGGAATTGATTACAGGACAGCTGCCAAGATAGTACAGAGAGTTCCTATATATTGTTTCCCCCCATCGCGAACATCTTACTTTACCATGCACATTTGTCAGAACTAAAACCGACATTGGTAAATTATTGTTAACTCCAGACTTTATTCCACGAATGTTCTTTTTCTGTTTCAGGATCCATTCCAGGATCCCATGTTGCATTGAGTACCCTGGAGTTTTAAAGGCTCTCTCTGGCTGCTGTGGAGAGTGAATCCAAGAGGGCACAGCTTTGGAGGTGTCAGGGGTGCAGGCAGCCCAGCCCTGAGATGACTGAGTATTTAATGGCTGCCCCACAGTCCGCTGCTAAATACCTCAGGAACCCAGTAAAACTTGACTTTCCCAGGGTTGCGCTCAGTAACAAACAAAAACTGCAGGCAGGAAGGTGCCCTCACCTTCCAGACACAAAGCAGCTGGCGTAGTCAGGCCTGGTACAGAACCAGTGAGTCTGGAAACCTGCCTTGGTGCCCGCCATTAACGCCTCATCCTCCTTGAAGAGCCACCTGTGGTAGGACTGAGGTTCAGCAGGAGTCTGTGGGCAGGATATGAGGCCCAAGAAGCTGGCTAGCTATGCTCTCCCCCCATGTGGCTTCCTGGGGAGAGAAAGTCAACACAATTATAGTCAGTAGTGAAATCAATATGTCAGAATTTTAATGGGAGCACGGGCAGAGCTGAGCTGCAGCCCCAGGAGGCAGCCAGCTGGAGGGGGAAGGGGCATCCTGCCACAGCAGCCTACTCTAAAGAGTTGCTGAGACTAGCGGCTGTTGTCCATCCCATTTTAGAGAGGGATAAACTGAGGTTCTCAGGGGAGGCAAAACTAGCAGTTAGATGTTGCCTGGTCCTGCACACCTGCCTCCCTAATATTTCCATTCATACAGTAGGCCCCTCAGTTTTTCAGCACTCAACCTCTACTTTGAAAGGAAACAGCCGAATGTAGTCATTCACACTTTAGTCAAAGTTAGTCTCCATTCTTTAGTGATTGCTCACCTCAGAGCATAGTCTCTGCCCTGGAGATGCTTAGGTATATGCTACAGTGATAAATATGGAAGTGATCCCCAGCCCTGCACAATTGCAGAGGAGGGGAGGCTTTGAGCTACATCTTGAAGGCTGATAGGAACTTGGGACCTGGGCGTGTATGGCAGAAGGAACAGCATGGGTCAAGACAAGGAGGACTGAAGTGCCAGGGCAGCATGAGTAGCTTGACTGGCTCAGAGGAATGGAAAGGGTATTGGCGGCCGAGGGAACATTTATAAAGGTTCGGAAACCCTGGGGAGGGAACATGTGGCCACTTTTGAGGAACTGCAGAGATTGGTGTGGTCACATCAGAGAGAGTAAGAGCAGGAAGGAGGCGACCATTTGAGGCCTGCACAATTGGCAGGAGCCAGAATCTCCAAGGTCCTCAAATGCCAGGCTGGAGAACTGGGACTTCACCCAAAGGACAGTCGGGTGCCAGGGGAGGTTTTACGGCAGGGAGGGGAAAACCAGCTTTGGGCTTCAGAAAGGCCACCCTTGTGGATTGGTGGGGGCTGCTGTGAGAGTCAGGCCTCCCTGGCTCTGAGGGTTATTTGTGTTTTGAAAGAGCCACACTGAAGGACACTTGAAGAAAGGGTGGGGCTAAGGGTGGAACTTGAGGCAGTGTGAGAAGGTCAGGGTAACGTTTTGGGCTTAGGGAGCTAACTGCCCCTGGAGAACAAGTTCAGCCGAGGCCATGCTCAGGATGGCTGCTCTGTCTCCAAGCCCCACTGTCCCCCTTTCCTGGCCTGCAGCCCCCTCCCCCAACAGGGGAGCTATTTCCCACCAGCCTGGGCCGACATTCGTCCAGCTTCCGTTTTTTTGTACCAGTTTGCAATTTCTCCCCCCACCCTCCACCCCGGCATTTGGGGAATCGGCTTCCCTCCTCAGAGCACAGATCATTTGAAACAACCAATGGCTTATTACTCCTTTAAAAAAAAATTTTTTTTTTATTTTATTTTATTTTTAGGATAAGGAAAAAAAGAAAGTCGGGGAAAGGCTTTTTAGAAAATTCCTTCGGTGCAGAATTAATGGCTTGTGAACGTCAGGGCAGGCGGGTGAGAGCCGATTCCCAGCGTGCCCCCCTTCCCCTCCGCTGCTCTGGCCCAGAAATCACCCCAAGCTGGGTGCCTGGGCTGGCTTTTCCCAGGACCCTCACACCCACCCCTCCCGTCGTGGCTGGCGGGACCCCCAGTCACAGGGCTGGGGCCGAGAACCCCAAAGATGTCACCCGGGGCCTCCTGAGCCCCCACTCCCACCCCCGCCCCCAGGGGCCAGCCATCCCAGAGTACTGGGAGGACAATCATGACCTCTAAGGAGGAGGGTTTACAATTTTAATTTTAAAACAAATTATTTTTTCAATGACGCAAGTAATCCGTATTCAGAGAAGAAAAGTTATATAAGCCCTAGGAAAAGCATCTATAGTTCCTTTACAGTGGGGCTCAGGGCCCTGGCACCCATTCTCCTCCCCGCTTGCTGGCAGGGTTTACCTCGCCTCTTCCCTGTTGCTGAGTCGTGGGATCTGTGAGTGTGAGGGACAGCTTGGGGGTGGGGGTGGGGGACAGGGTTCAGTTCCCACATTTCATGGCTGGACCCCAGTGCAGGCACACACAGGATGAAAAGCCAGGCAGGTTAGGTCTGAGACCGATGGACAAGAAGGAACCAGTTATACGGGAAGCTGGGGGAAGGGCAATCAGGACAGGAAATGGTAAATGCAAAGGCCCTGTGGCAGGACCCAACTTACAATGTTCAAGAAGCAGATGAGGCCAGTGTGGCTGGAGTGGAGGGGCGTGAGATGGACTCAGAAGGTGCTGGGGAGCCCAATGGGGCAGGGACACTGGGAGGATTTATTCATGGAAGCTGTTGGAAGGTTTTAAGCCGAAGAGACCTGCTTTGCATTTTAAAAGAGCTCACTCAGTGTTGGGGGCAAGAGTGGATGCAGATGGAGGAGGGACTAGGAGAGCTGTCTGAGTGAGAGGATGGCTGCCTTAAGATGATCAGAGGCAGCTGAGTTAGAAAACTTCCGAGATAGGCATGATTTGCTCCAAATTCTGCTTCATAATAATAATATTAGCAGTCATGCCTGAAACAGCTGTAGCGACAGCTAGCACTTCGCAGGCACTCCCCGTGGACCATGCACTGTGCAAGCCCTTTAGGAGGGAGTCTCTCTTCTCAGCCCCTGGGAGGGGAGGGCCCGTAGAGGCACCCATTTTACACTGTAAAACGAGGCTCAGAGAAGTGAAGTAAGACCCCCTACTCAAGGACTTCGGCTCAGGGTGTCCCTCCCCACCCCAGCCTGCTCCAGCTCCTCCTGGCTCGGGGCTCAGCTCCCCTGAGGGCCACACCGGGAAACAGGTCCCAGCCTAGAAGCCCATTAGACCTCATATCAGTGTGTTTATTTGCCCAAGGACAGGAGAACCCACTATTTACAGTTTCCTTTTGACAGCTAGCTCAGCTTTTGAGCAAAAACCACGCAGCCGACCCTGTTGGGGTGCACGGGTAGTTTAGTGGTGAGAATGGCCGCCTTGCATGTGGGAGATGTGGGTTCGATTCCCGGACCATGCACCCCACCCCCCAAAAAAAAAATTAAAAATAACCATGCAGCCTCACTGTCAGCGGCTTAGGCACACCAAAAAGCTGGGGGGGGGGGGAGTAAAAAAAACCCCATAAAACCCCTCTCCAGGCCACACCCTAAGGCTGGGTCCCATGCCACATTCTGGTGACTCCTCTGTGTTCTGGCTCAGAGCCTCTGACCCCCAGATCTTGGCGTCCACAGGGGTGAGCTGGGGGCTCCAGAGTCCGCATGATGTTCAGGCTCAGCTGCCTGGCTTTGTAGCTGGGTGATCCCGAGCAGGGCACTGCCCCTCTGGGCCTCAGTTTCCCCATCTGTGAGCGGGCCTCCGAGGGCTCTCAGGAAGTGGATTCAGGAGGCTGACACAGTGTGAGTCCCCGTAACTGTGGCCTATTGTTATACTTATCGTTGCGACTATTACTTTTTTGTTTATGTACCATTTTTCTTTTATCAAAATGGCTGTGTGATAGCCTGTGACTTTTCTGTACAGGTTCTCACTGTCACTTAGGGGCAGGAGCTGCTGTCCTGGGTGATGTGCCAGAATTTACGTGTTCAACCTCCTGCCGACTCTGAGCTTCTCACTTTTCACTCTTATAAACCATGTCTGCAGCTTTGTGGATTCACACAGTTATTTTTTCAAAGGTGCTTCTTAAAGGCCTCTTTTACCTTTTATTTATATATATTTATAGAAATACATATAACAAATTCATATGTTTATTTATATATATATTTAAATGTGTATATATATAAATATATTATATATTTGTGCAGATTGCCTAAGGAAACTTTGAAAGGACCAGTGAGAGCCAGGAAAAGGCAGGAGACGTCAAGAGCAAGTCCAGGGAACTGCCAGGGGCTGAGGGTCGCCCCTTGGGCCCGAGGCCAGGGCCGGACACTCTGGTGAACTGGGGCTGATTTGCAGCTTTGGGGTCCCAGGTGGCACTGGGCTGAGTGTGGGCGACAGGACTGGACACGCCTGGCCTCTGTCCCATCTCTCTCCACGTGCTGCATGGCCCTGGGCAAGCACCTGACTCTCTGTTGGCCTCGGTATACCCATCTGTGATGTGGGCGGGTGAGGGGATGCATCAGGAGAAACCAGGAGACTCAGCCTAGAGTCTGGCGAGCTGCTGGGACTTGGTGGGGGTCGGGGGTGTCAGAAGGAGGAGGCGAACCCCATGGCTGCTGTGGTGACACGGAGCTAGCCAGGGCCTTAGAAAAGCCGAGCCAAGGTGGGAGGGAGACCTCTGTGGGCGTTAGCAGGTAAGTTGAGGCAGACGACTCCGACGCCTCTGCTGTGCTTGGCTGTGGCCAGCGAGGAAGGGGCAGCTCCAGGGGCA
>PVIY010048913.1:0-17027 GCA_004026745.1 Myrmecophaga tridactyla
TTGCATCCTGCATGTTCCTGCATCCTGGGAAAGCTGGGCCACCAAGTAGCTGCTGTGGCATGTCTAATCCCCATGCAGCTGTGAGGTGTGAGACCCAGGGACTTAGCACAGCAACGTCCACTCCTGATTACTGCTGTGAGTGGATAGGAATAACCTGTGACTCAAGTCAGTCCCGAGATGACTATTGACAGATGCCATGGCATGGCCCAGAATTGGTTTTAAGTGCTGCAAAGGGCCTTAATGATGACAATTAATATTTGGAGGCCCAGAAAGGTGACATGGCCTACTCAGGTACCTGCAGGGAGTGAAGGGCAGAGCTGAGACCCCCACCCAGACTGGGGGACTGAGACCAGTGCCCTTCCTTGTAGTGACCCTGAGTTTCAGCTTTTACTTTCCAGGGAGTTTTGCTTTGGGTGTGGAAATTAGTTTGTAAAGCCCTGAAAAGGAAAAGAGCCCAGAGAAGTTGGCTGAGAGGCTAAAAGAAATCAGCGAGTATTTGCCATTGATCTCCCTGCAATGGATGACCAAGACTTTATTATAAACCCTTGCCTTACCCAAGAGGCACTTGAAGTGCTTTCTCCTTTTATCTCCAAATCCGTCTACTAAAATCAAAGCTGCTCTAGGGTGCTTTGGTTACTGCTTAGGAGAAAATTCTTGTCCTAGACCACTATTTTCAAAATGCATTTTTTCCTGTCCAAAATATTCCCACCTCCAGTACCACATAATCTGTAAGGGCAAAAAGATAGGAGCTATAACCCCCATTTTTAAAAAGAGGAAACGGGTCTTAGAGAGACAAGTAACTTGCCTAAAGCCACTGTCCTCACAGGTAGCCCAGAAAGACCTAGAACCTAAGTCTTACAACACTTCCTAACATTTTAGCCACCAGCAGGAAACAACCTGGCTTAGAAAACACCTCATTGTTTACTCTTCACCTTTAGGGGACTATGACATCATCGTTCCTTTGAAATGTGACAGTTTGGACAGACGTTTGCATGCACTCATCAACACCCCCCCCCTCCACCTAACTCAAGCAGGCACTGAAGAATATTCTGAGTCTTCAGGGTCCTCCATCCCAAACCCCCAGATTCCCTGGCAGCTAACGAGACCGCCATCCTCATGCCGGGCTTGTCCTCCCCACCCGGGGTCCTGTACTGTGGGATTGGCCCTCCCAGAGCCTGGCGCCCAGCGGGCACTGAGCCACGGTGCGGGATGGACCACAGGACTTTTGCACCTCCTACTTTAAAGAAACAGGACATGAGAGAATTCCTCAGTCAATCCCGGATTACAGAGAGGAGATAACATCTCTTCATCAATTCTGCTGCTTGGAAGGTTCTTCTGGAACATGTGGGGGGAGGTGGGGAGGGAATAAAGATGGAAAAGATGAGCTAAGCCGGGATGTTCACTCCCCAGACTGGAGTCCTGCCAGTAGAGCAGATAACGGAAAATATTCCAAAGAAGAGACACACAGCAAGTAAACCCCCAAATGAGAAAGGAAGACTCGCTTCCCCATCAATTTCACCAAAAACAAAAATGGAAAAGACGTGAGATGTGTGAGATACATGCTGTTTATCTCTGACATGGGGGGCACGTATACCATTGAACTCACACTTGAGATCTCTTGATAGTGAAAAAGACCTTTTTTTTTTTTAAGAGAAAAAGAGATGATTTTCCCTTGAACAATTCTATCTTTGTGTCCACCAAGCACAAATAGACTTTTCTGTAGAATAATACATGAAGATCTTTAATTGCAACTTTGGGAGATGTGTGTGTGTATGTGTGTAGCCATGCTGTGTGTAGAATATTGTATCTTGGTTCAAACCCTCCCCCATCTCTCATGTGAAAACAGCAGTGACCTCAAAACTGGTGTCCCTGCCCCTGGACTTGACTGTGACCTCCACCTTGCTATCTAAAATGCAGATCTGACCACTTCCTCCTTTGGTTGAAAACTGCCCAGGTCTTCCCACCGCCCACAAGATAAAACCCATCCCATAGATATAACGTCTTTGCCTCCCTCCCCAATCTCAAGGCTCATCATTTCCTGCCTCCTAGTTTATGTTCCAACAGGGTGCGGTTGGTTATAGTTTCCTGCCCACACCATGTTCTTTCTCACCTCTGTGACTCTACTCACACCTGAACCTCTGCCAGGAATCCCACCTGCCCCTCGCTTCCATCCTGTCATTTCTGGGACTTAGGCTCTGGTGTCACCTCCTCCAGTCTGCCTTCCCTAACCTATTCCACATCCTACCTGCCTCTTTGTTTCCCCACAACGTCCTGGGCAGACTCTATCTAGCACTTACCATCATCTGTTTTTATGGCTGTGTCTGCAACTACATATATATTCAACTTTTAACGGAAGAGTATCAAGAAAGCAGCACATATTTTAACTATGCAACCTGTTGAAATTTTACTAATTTTAACCAGCAATCAGATCAAGAAGTGCCACTCTGCTTTTGAGGTCAAGGTTGAGTTTTGTTCTTCTTTATAACCTCAGCCGAAGCACAGTGGCTGGTATGCAGCCAGTAAATAGTTGTTGAGCAGATCAATAGATGGCTACTTCTTGGTCTCTTCTCCTCTGTTTGGCCCACCTATCTGTTCCACCAATTTCAACTTTATCTGGGGTGCCCAGTAGGTTAACTCAGGATTCTTGCCCAGGCTTTGAGACCCTGAGCTCTGAGTGATGAGGGTTGCAAAGAAATGTTGGTAGTTGGAGTAAAGAGATGGGGAGAAGCTTGGTTGCTTGAGCACCAAACATGATTATGTAGCCTAGTAAGATCCAGGGCCTAGCTTTAAGAGAAAATAAAAAGCTTTTCTCTTCATAAATTTGAAGCTATAATCTCAGCTGCCAAAGCAAGCTACAGTAAGTTCAACAGCTAAGAAAAAATTAATAGGGAATGGGGTGTTAAGGCTTAGATTGTACAGAGTTTCTATTTGGGGTGATGGAGAAGTTTTGATAAGGGATGGTGGTGATAGTACCACACGATTGTGAACATAATTAACAGCCCCCAAGATGTACATTTGAATGTGCCTAGAAGGGGAAATTTTAGGTTGTATATATGTTACCAGAATAAAATTTTTAAAAACAGTATAGGGCTGTATAACACAGTGAATGCTAATGTACCATGGACTGTCATTAATAGTACAATTATAATATTATTCTTTCATCAATTGTAAAAAAAAAAAAATGCACCACACTAATGCAAGGTGTTAACAGTTGGGGTGGTATTATGGGAACCCTGTAGTTTCTGCATGATTTTTCTATAAACCTACAACTTCTCTAATTTTAAAAAGTGCAAAAAAAAAAAAGGAACAAATTAAGTCACTAGAAAATAGCATATTTGAGCTTTTTTGCATTAGATCTAAGAAAAAGGAATAAATGGCATTAATTTCTTCTGCTGTTGATTTCTGGTGTCAAGCATCAGTGTCTGGAGCCACACCTGAGGAGCCAAGAATCTATTCTCCCTCCACCCAAGTCAGCAATCGTAGGGGTGTAACACGGAGTGGGCACTCCCTAAGTACTAATCTCCCCATTCACTCACTACTCTTGAAGTCCACAACAGGCGATTGTACCCATGGCATTTACCTACTACTTACTGTATGCCAGGCACAGTGCTGAGCAACCGCTTACATACATTGCTGCATTTATTATTCACAGCAACTTGCTCAGGTGGGTGATAGTATCCCCATTTTACAGATGAGAAAACTGAGTGACTAAAGCTGGGATAACATTTATGCTATGCTCTTCCTCTCCTGTGTCCCCGCTACTAATGAGAAGAGAATAAAGTTGCTGTGTATCTACAGAAGTGATTTTCAACTAGGGGTGATTTTGCCTCCTACGGGATATCTGGTAATGTCTGGAGAAATTTGGGGTTGTCACAACTGGGCATGTGTGCTATGGACATGCAGCCAGGGGTGCTGCTGACCACCCACCTGACAATGCACAAGACAGCGGCACCCAACAATGAATGGCCCCACCCAGAATGTCAGTAGTGCTGAGGTTGAGAACACCTGCTCTAGAGGGCTCCTCAACATGAATCTATAAGCCTGGGCACACCAGACTGCCTGGATGGGGCCCCACTTAGTCCTGGGGAGCAGGGTAAGGGCAGGTCCATCGGTAGGCTTGCTCCAGACTCTCGGTCTCTTTGCTGGGAACCCAAGGGCAATGGTACCCAGGGCTGAAGCCAAAATTCTTGCGGTGGATTTCTCATGCAGAGTTGGAGCTCCACTTTTATATTCACCCAAGACCTTATTCTGAAAATAGTACTTCAGGAAGTTCATAGAGTACAAGAATTTAAACACTGAAGTCATCCTTTCCTTCCCATGAGCAGCATAAGGGGACAGGCAAGACAGAAGAGCACTTCTAGGTGAGAAATCAGTTTCCAACCCAAAGTTTCTTCAGCAAAAAGCTGTCTTGAATGAGTGCTCCTTACAGAGGGGCATGTCATTTGAAGACCTATTGAACACCTATAGGTGACCCCAAGGAAGGGACATTCTGAGATTTTTCAGACCAATGACCAAGCCAAGGAGCCTGGATAGTGTGCCCCAGCCTCGGGGCCCATTCTCTGGCTTGAGGACAGACACAAAGCCACCCTTTTCCCAAGCCCAGATCTCTAATGAGCCCCTTGGCCCCCCACCTTTCCAGCATCCCTGTTTACATTCTATTCACAAGCGCCACATAAATCCCTGGGCTCCTGATCTGCACTTAATCCTGTTTCTATATATCCTTGAGATCAATCCATGTTAATCATAGTCATTGCTGTGAGTACGAACTGTGTTTGCAGAATTCTGGGCCCCTTAGGTCTGGTGCTAACGAGAGAAAATATGGAAAGGGAAATCCAAACATTTACAAACATTCCAGAATTTTGGTTTAAGCTGCCCCAGTGTGAACAGGAGAGAGCCCAAGAGACACTAGTTTTCCTGGGACTTGCTTATTTTGTGCCAAATAAAGATTGGCTTTAAAAAAAAAAATCCAAGTCCCCAGTCCCCGTTTCTCCTTTGCTTCTCGGGAACTAAGAGGATCTTTTTTATGTCATTTGCTTCAACGCTATTAAATTTCTTCTGGGCTTTGAAACCGAGCCCCTCTCTTTGATGGATATTAGTAAAACGTGCTTTGGTGTCTCCCTAATGAACTTTCACTTGGAAAATAGCCCAAACAAGGAAGATGCTAGCAGTGTAATGATATTTTGTTTAAAGCAAAGAGAGACTCTCTCTTCTGGTTTCCTTCTCTTCGGTTCACCCCAGAGGAATAATCAGCCAAGAATCACAGATGGGATCATTTACAGTTTGACTTTCAAGCTCCCCAGCCCTTTCAGATTGTGTTTACTGGGTCAAAGGCTTCAGACCAGCCAGGGTGGGCCTCCTGATGGCCCCATCTTGTAGGCTCTCAGATACTCTGATTGGGATTAAACCAGTATTGATCTGTCAGAAAGTGATTGATGGAGAGGCTCCTTTGTGATGCTAGTAGTAAACTTGAGAGGATGGAAGGGTTCAGACGAGGAGGCAATATTCTCTAGGAGACCCTTCAGCCCTTGTGTCTGCAGGAGCCTAGGACGGCAGTCTTGCAGTGATTACTAGCTAAACAAAAGGAATGTCTACCCAAAATGGAAGACAGCTTGGCGCCACAGTAAAAACCTCCTTTAGTGGTGGTTTTTTTTTTTTTTTCTTCAACCATTGAAAATCTCCTCTGGGGAACAGTTTTCTAAAATCTAATCAACATTAATTTTCAAAATAAAAGAAAGCATAAAGAACATAAGTGAGTAATAAAACTCAAAGACACTAGATGGGCCAATGTTAATTTCTTGTTTTCCCTCAATGGGTATTTCTTTAGGGTGTGATTGGCTGTCATAATTAATATTTTTGTGAACAAAATTATATGAGACTGGACAAATTACCAAAGAATAAATAAAGTGGCCAAGAGCACCTAATTCTCCAAACGGCCCAGGCAAAAAAAGAAGTGGATAGGACCTCAAGAAACCGCATCTTGGGAGGCTGCCATGGCTCAGCAGGCAGAGCTCCGACCTGCCGTGCTGGAGGTCTGGAGTTCGATCCCGGTGCCTCCTGCCCATATGCAAATAATAAAAAAAAAAAAGAAACCGCATCTTCTCCTTACTTCGTCAATCGCTGATTGTGAAGGCTTGGACAAAATGGGGACAGTTATCCAGGTGCTGTCGTTTGCAAGGTTGCCCTGAGGAATGAACAAGTCCGTGTGGGTGACAGCACTATGGGATCCGTGATATGTGACTGAAGACCATCTCTTGCCCTGGTGGGGTGGACTTTAGAAGCAAGTATATAAATATATCCCCCTTGGTCCATATCACCCACAGGTCGTCATTTATAATTCCCAGGAGTTCAGGATTTCTGACCCCATGCATTTATTTTTTTTATTTGCTTGGATGTTTTTCTTTGGCTGTTAAATGATCTTTCATTGAAATATTTTCCTTTGAAGTTCTTAACTATCTGGACATTCCACTGCACCACTGCTGATGTCATCCATGAGGTCATGAGGGGGTGGCCATTCACATTGCAGTCCCCAGGAGCTCGTTAATGGTTCCAGAGAGTTCTCTGGCTAAAGAGCAGTGCCGCATCTATTGGGCAATGTTGACAATTTCATCAGAAGTGATATTTCCACTGTGCTTAGTGTTTCTCTGCCTCCTCCTGTCTGAGTGGTTCTTTAAGGCCTTTTATGATCAGGGCAGAGGCAGAAGGTACCGCCTTACTCTGGGCCTGTCTGTTCTGAATGGTCAGTTTCACCATAATCCTTAGATCTTTCCAGGCACCAGTTGCCTTGGCAATGCCGTTGCCAAAGCTTTTTGGAGACAGACCAAGGCTGCAGGTCTTGGGAGCCAGGACAGACGTGGCACCGACGTCCTCACTGGTACAGCACAGGTACACGACTTTGATTTTGTTGGGGTGTGACTCGGACAGCATGTCAGAGGCGCCTGGTGTCAGAAGGCCCCAGATGCAGGTGACTAAAGAAAGCTGACCCTCCTCTGAGCCAAGAAAAGACCCCTACGCTTTTGCTCCCAATGTTTATTCAGCCTGGAATGTCCACCTCCCATTTCTCCTGTATTTCTAAAATCCACTCCTCCCTCGAGGCTCAATTCAAGTGTCATCTCCTTTACAAGTCTCCCTGATTCTCGCCCCCCCCCCAATAAAAACAGCTAAACATTTTTTTAAAATCAGAAAAACAAAGCCATGCTCACTTGGAACTCTAGCAGCACTTCTCTTACGCCTTTCAGCAATTTGCCTTCATTCAGGTATTTTGGTGCATATCAGACCTCCCCGGCTACTCCAGAAGCTGCTCAGATGCAGAGACCACATGAACTGTATTTTACAGCAGAGCCAAATAGGGTTCCTCATGCCAGTGGACACTCACTACTTGCAGAAGAAATGAAAACTACTGTAGTCACATTCTTTATCAAAATTTTATTTAAAAGCAACCACAGGTGGTCCTCATTTTGCATAGTATCATGTTTATTGAAACTCACACACATCAGAAGCGTGCCCTCACTTTGTAGCTGCCACAGGACTGCAATGTGAAATGAGGACACGATTCCAAGATGCACATGTTCTAGTGAACACAGTACTGTGCAACTAAGGAATGCCTGTATACCAAACAATAAATATGTAAAAAACCAAAATAAAAATACCAGCAAGTATTGTGTATTGAGGGCAGCCAGTCATATACATTAAACATAATGCACATATGCCAACTCAGAAATCAGAACCCTGGCAGAAAACAGCAATGCATGTCCATTCTTAGGGTGAAAGGGGCTTTAGCAAATGAGTGACACTGTTTTTCCCATTTCAGAACCGGGACAGTGGCTATTTGTGGAAACCATTTCTGAGTAGAACAGGGAAGCTGAAATATATAGCTTAGATGCTGAAAGGTGGTCATTTCTAGAATATTTTCAGTTTCCAGGGACAATTCAACAGAACATTTATAATCTGGATGGTCCCAGAAATGCCTGTATATCATCTACATTCAAATAAACATCAGCCTCCCTGATGCCCTCCTGCCTCCTGCAGCGAATACTTTGACTGGCATAGAGATACCCACAAAGCAATACAATTTAAGCCTTTAAAGAACCCTGGACTGCAGAGCAAATCAATTTCAAAAGCTGAACATGCTGAGTTCATGTGCCCTGCAAAAGAAAGGGACACAGAAGTGATGGAAGATGGTGATAAATACAAGTATAAGCAACTTTAAAGGGAGTTGGGCTGCCTGACAATGCTGGAGCATGAGCCAGAGGTTAGAACAGCAGATCCAGAGTGAAGATGTTTTGATTGTGCTTCTGGTTCAACTGCTGAGCTCCAGGAGACCTCAGGAAAGCCAATTCTCTGGGCCTTGGTTCCTAGCACTTTCATGAAGAGTCAAAATGACAGCGGGCGCTGAGTCACATTCAGAGCCCGCTAAAGGCAAGGCAGAATGGAACGAATGTGGTTTTGGAACATGCAGAGAAGGTCGATTTTCCAACTGGGATCCGTGGGCAGGTTAATTAACCTCTCCGAGACTCTCAGTCTTGTGGACAAGCAAAAAGAGCCACGAGGGGCGGGGCGGTCAGGAGCTCCGGGTGATGTCCCAGAGCCCCCATCCTACACTGACAGCCTTGAGCAAACGGCATCCACTCTCCTTATTTCCATTTCTTCACCAATAAAATGAGAATAATAAGTCCTTGCCATTTCCAGGATTGATGTATGGATTAAATGAGGATGTGAATTAAAATACTGCATAAAGTTCCAAACCAATATAAGGGATCCTTTGCACCACTGTCAATGGCTATTTGAAAACTAATCTAATTCCCTAGCTTCAGAGCAGAAACAAGCAAGTAGACAGCTGTGAATGACACATAAGAGCCTTAATTTACCTCCCTGCTCACACAGTTGCTGTAATACTCATTCTGAACACTTCTCCGAACTCCAGAATGACGCTCTCCCTTTAATATGTTTTATACTTTTGGGTTATTTTTAAAGAGCTTTGCCACTGATTTAGCAGCTTCTCCTGAAATCTCTTCGGGGAGCCACTTTGGAGTTGTTGCTTCTGGAACCACTATAAACAAGAGGACTGTCTGGTCCCAAGAAGGAGGGCGGCAACGAGCCACGAAGGATCACAACCCCACAACACACTTTCCAAGGGCCTGCTCTGGCTTGGTCACTTCCCGCTCCTTTAGGCTGACAGAAAGCGGGTCCACAGAGCTTTCTTTCAGCTCAGTTCACCAACACACACTAAATCTGCCTGGTGTCTGCACCAAGAGGGAAAAACCCTGAGTACATGGAGTGAATACTGGACCAGGAGTCAGGAATGCTGTAATCTGTTCCTAGTTTTGTCATTTACCAGCTCTCCCAGTGTGCCTTCATCTATAAAACGGACACACCACCTCCACCTCCACGGTGGCTGTGGGCCACAAATCAGACAAAACAGTGCATTGAAAACTGTAAAGTGCTGCAGCAATGCAAAGTGGCAAATCGCTATCACTCGCCGGCCCCAGCGGTCCTCAATGCGCGGGGAGGATGGGGAAAAGACTCCAAGAGAACCAAGAGAACGGGATCAAAGGGTCCAGCTGGTAAAGGAAGAGTCAGCTGTAGGGCCTGAGCCTCTGGTATTGGCTACCCAGGGAAAGCGAGCGGTTGAGATGAGCTCTCCTGGTGGGTAATAAAATGAGTTTACGTAGAGAGGAAGCAGGATGTATAAAGCCCAGGAGCCTGATCTGTTTCTGAGATCAAACAGAGCAGCATTGTACCGGGGTGTGGAGCTGATGTCAGCATCTAGAATGCTGGTCGGAATCGCCCTGGTTACGCAGCTGGACCGGAATAAGGCAAGTCTGTATCCGAACTCATTAATTTTTACAACCAACTGAACTGTTCTGTCTTTTTATTTGGGGGAGTTGGGGGGGGGCAGGGGGAGTCAGGGGAGGTGGTGCGGGGTGGGGGTACAACAAGAGAAGGAAGGGGAAAAGGAGGGGCTAGTATGTATGCAACAGGGGGCTGACCGCCAGCAGACACTATCTCATTATTCCCCAGCAAAACGCAGCTTCCAGCCTCCAGCCCCCTGGACAGTTAGGGAAAGTCGCTGCAGCAGGTTCTGCCAGCGGAGGGAGAGAAACAGCCAATGAAATGTAAGGATAATTAGAGTGGCACAAGCCGCTCGCTCGAAGGAGTTCAGGTTATGTCAATGTTTCCATTATATGCCTCACTTTTCAGGGGTTTATAACGGAGCTATAAAAACTCATGCCAGCTGAGAATTTGGCAGGCCCGGGCGCAGCAACGGAGGGACTGTTTTTTTAATTCAATTCAGCTGCTCTTAACTTGAGCAGGGCAGCACGTGGTACATTTGGATAACTCAAAGGGGCTGGTTCAGAGCTCTGAGCATTATTTTGCTGGCTGATCATCCCCTCCTCCTCCTGCCGTTTCTTTGTGCTTGTAAGAAAAGAAATAGCTTTATATAAATAGACCCCCAACACTTCCTGAGTCAAGAATCTGGGGGCATACTCCAAGTGCCAGTAATTAGGCTTTTCCCCATGCCTCAGAAGTATATGGGTCAATCCCCTTCCAGCAAATACACAAACCATTTCGCCCAAACCTCTTTGCAAAAAGCTTGCCAAGCCTCTGCAGATGAGCCACGAGATGCAGGAGCTGTTCCAGACAAATCGAAATATCTTGGGCAGCCCTTTTGTGTTGTCATGACAGGATTTGACGTCACTAATCAGTATTAGCCCCATTTCATCAGGTGGATTTGTTAGCCCCACAGACACAGAGTAAAGAGAGTCCTTTCTCCCTATTTTAGCCAATAGTCTATGAGTCAAATCCTGCTGGGTTCTTGACAGTCCAGTGCTAGGCTACCTCCACCATGAAGGCCTCCTTGATTCCCCAGCTAGAAGTCCTTGTTTTTACCTTTGGTCTCCTTTCTGCTCTTTTCCTCCAAGACTCATTATTCTATTTCAGTTATATGAGCATGCCTTACTTTTTTACTGTTTGATGAGCCTATAATGAAAGTGTTTTGAACTCATTATACTCTACTTGTCCCAAAGTACTGAACTTAGGTGGATGCTGCTCAGTAAATGTGGGTGGAATTAATGACAAGTAATTAATGAATGATGGTTATTCAGAAGCTGACTGCAGGGGGACAATAAAGCATGAGAATAGACAGAGGCTTATCAATCCCTTCTTCCCTAATAGAAAGAAAGACAGCAAGCACATCCAAGTGATTCCTCCCCTTTACTTATGGTAAATTTGATGCTACACTATAAAATGATAGGATGTGAGGTCAAGAGCCTCGACCAAAAATAGTAAGAAGATGCAAGCAAGAGCTTATATGTACATGTACACATAACTATGCTAACAAAAAACTGTAAGATAAGTATATTTTAAATACCCTACAAATGTGCCAATGTGCACTGGTTTTGCTCTCCATTTTAACCCAGTCCCCCAGCCCCTAATGCTGTGAGAGGGCTTTATAAACTGTGGATTAGTGATTGTGCAAAAAAGAAAGGTCTTCACTAATACCACTGCTGCACACAGAGACCTTCAATCAGAAGTTGCTGAATGAACAAGGAAATGAATGACCTACTTAATGGAGATAACTAGTAGCACTGCTTCAGGTGCTGAAGAAAATTTTGTTGTTAATGGTAACTAATTTAGATTCCCTCATAAATACCCCAGCAGCTAAGAGCTGGTAATGAATGGGATTTCAGTCTCCCCTCGGCTTCATGATGGTGGAATAGGCATATGTGTGATCTGAGGAATGATCTCTCTAATAAATCTGCACTACATTTGACAACTGGAGATAGCGGAGCTAGGAGGCCCCAAGTATGATGAATGGGTCGGTGGGCTGAGAAGGTAAATCAGAGGCAGAGGCTGGGATTGTTTCAAAAGGGCCTGGGTCCATTTGGATTCTGGAATTTTTCCTGTATTGCTCCATAATTTCTGTTTGATTATAACTTGGAGGCCATATCTATAAGTTAAAATGCAAAGCTTGGAACTGCTTCTTTTTATATTGAAGAAAATTTGAATAAGTGCAAGGTTGTCCATTACAAAAAAAAGATGATCTCAATGTGACAAGATTAAATATATACTATGATATGTGATATTACATATAAATAGGAAGAAATAATTAGAAAGGATGACTACAGGTCAGTGAAAAATGCGAAGGACTTGAAATCAGGAATCGTGAGTTGGTAAATAGGCTCTGCCAGTAACTACTGTGTCACCTTCATTTTCCTGAGCCTCAGTCTCTTCATCTATGAAATGGGGTCAATTATTCCCTTTATGCTACCACTATCACAGAGCAATAATAAGTTGTATCAGTTAGGAGTGTGTTTGGCTACCAGTAACCAACACATGGATTACGGCAGCTTCAACTGGACAGCATTTTGCTCACACAGTAACAAGTCTGGAGGCAGGTGTCCCAGGGCATGTAGTGATATCTGTGAGCACCTGGATTCTTTCTGTATTTCCATCCGAACGTCCTTGCCATCTCTTGGTCGCAAGACAGTCTTTGCAGCTTCAGCATCACTTAGCATTTATGAAGAGGGAAAGAGCAAAAGTCCTCCTTTGTCAGCCAATTTGCCCTCATATTTGACCTCTCTTTAGCAGGTCCCTCAGATTAATCAGTGGCCAGTGGAACTGACATGACCACGGCTGGTTTAGATCCCACATCATCCATCTTTTGGCCCCAGTAGAGACCTACTCCTGTAATCAAGGACTCCTTCTGTTAGCAGGGAGGCATGGATGGCTGTAGGGTAAGCCATCAACAGCCTCTGCCGCAGGGCAAAAGAAGATACAACAGAGGGTCTGAAAGGACAGTCTTTACCTCAGCAGCGCCAAAGGGGAACTTGTTAGAAATGAAAATTCTCATGCCCCAACTCAGACCTACTGCATCAGAAACTCTGTTGCGTCCAAAAGGGAACAATCTTGATAAATCTAGAACGACTCAATCTATTCAATAAATTTGTAAATTTATTGTTCCTTTATTAGGTGTTCAGTACTCTCTGCAATTTTGCTCTGATCTATGTTCAGTGCTTACCTTCCTTACAGCCCTTTGCCCTCCCCCACACACATCTGGGGCCCGAAGTATATCTTCTTTCTCCCTCCATCTTGGACATGCCACACAGCCTGCTACCTCAAAACTTCAACCCAAACAGTTCCTACTCTCCAGTATAGCCTCCTCTCCCTTTTCTACCTGTTGAAACTTTACTATTATAAATAATCAGGCAACTAAAATTTCCCAGGGTCTGGTAGAGTGCATGAAACCAATCTGACACTCAATATAATTTTCTGTATATTAAATACATAAAGGAATGCTCTTCCTTTACCAAGAAGCAGCTCCAAGTTTTCCTTTGTAAACCAACAGCAGTTTGCTTGCCTTTCTGTTTTCTCAGTCTCCCCTGTGTTGACCGGGTACTTATGCCTCTGACTCCCAGGAAATCTGTAAACACCTACAGGCAAAGCTAGGATTCCCTTATCTGTTTATCCTTCACAGCACCCAGCATGAGATCTGACATTTAGTGTGTGCTCAAAAACTACATACGCAGAATTGAACTATATAAAACAAAATCTACATCAATACTTCAAAGCACTGCACTTTTCAGTTAGCTGACAAATCCTACCATTTTTAATAAACAAAAGCCTGTTTCATACTGCTGCTGCTGATGTAGGAACAAACCTCTGGTCTGGATCATTCTAGTGGATTTTACCTTGCCCATAGTTTAGCTAATCCAATTCGGAGAATTCAGCGTCACTGCTGGATGCTAAAATGGAGCCATTTGGGGAAGCTGAGCGGAAAACCTCTCAGTAGGAGTTATTTACGCACCTGCTGGATTGTCCGTAATGAGTGGTACCGGCCAACTCACAGTGTGATCCCCTCACACACCCTGTACCCTGACCATTTCCTCCCCACCCAAATTTGTTGGTTGACCTCCAAGAATGTTTGGAAATTCAATATATTTTGCAGCTTCCAGGATGTGTCAACTTGAAAAGTGACCAGGAAATGTTTTTTAAAAGAACACCTTTTTATAATAAATTTGGATCTTGGAGGAATGGATAGGAAATATTAGAAGGAAAATATGAAAATGCTTACAATCTGGCACTTTTTAGACAGAAAATTAATTCTGTCCTCCTATCCATAAGCAATAATGCCACCAGCTCAAAGGAAGCTTATAAACACAAATATCAAAGAAGGCAGTAATAATATATTCAATTACTTTGTCACTTCTATTCGTCTCCTTATTTCTTAGTATTTTTATGGTCTTTTATTCCAAATAACCTAGCAACTAAGATTTATTGAGTATCTTCCATACCATGAAAGGTATAAAAGGGGGAAAAGAAGTGTATCAATGGCTGAGAGAGTTCAAATAGTTGAGAGGCTACTCTGGAGGTCACTCTTACACAAGCTTCAGTTAGACACTGCTACCTACCATAACTGCTAAACCCCAACCAAAACCATTCCAGCCAATCTTAAAGAACACCTAGGGCAATATAAGATTCTACAAAGGTTCCATGCACTAGGGTAACATTCCAGAAACCTACAACCTCCAGATGGGTCCCTGGACCAGATAAGTCCTGAAACCTAGAGGGGCCAACCTCTCCAGAACATCAGCTAGTTCCATCTCCCTACCCCATATTATTGACAGCCCCTTCCAACATGAAAAAGTTAGAATGGGCATAGCCCAAATACCCCTAAAGAGTAGGATAGAAAGATCTAAGGTGATGGGTGGAGTTATACTGAGAAGGGTTTAACATACGAGCATGATTAATGAATCATTATATTAATATTTCTTTTAGTCTCCAGTATCTTAGAGCAGCTAGAAGTAAGAACCTAAAATTGTAGAATTGTAACCTATACTAAACTCTGAAATCTGTCCTACAGCTAATTGTTGCTCTGTGCTTTGAAATGTATTGCTTTTTTTACATATGTTATTTTTCACAAAAAGAAAAAAAAAGTTGATTTTGATGATAAAAAAATATTTATTCCTTTTAGCCTCCAATGTTCTGGAGCAGCTGGAAGGAAAAATCTGAGATGATGGTGTAGTAGCCCATGAGAAACTCTGGGATCTGTCCTGAAACTACTCGTTGAAGAGTGCTTTGAAACTATTGCTTTTTTCTGTCTTTGCTTTGTATATATGTTATATTATACAATAAAAAAAATAGAAATAAAAAAGAATTAAGGTCCGTCATCTGTGACTGAAATCAACACTAAACTTCAAGGGAGGCTGAGAAATACAGTTTTTATTACGAGCAACTATGTGTCCAAATGAAAAATAAAGAACTATATTACTAATAAGGAAAACATGGATTTAGGGGGAACCAATACTATCAGCCTCTGCCATAACTGAATAAAAATATATTTTTTTCAGATCAGAAGCTCTCATTGAGATATAGCTTTCGCAATGTGACTGTGTGATTGTGAAAACCTTGTGTCTGATGCTCCTTATATCTATGTTACCGACAGATGAGTAAAACATATGGATTAAAAATAAATAAATAAAAGGGGTAACAAATGTTAAAAATAAATTTAGTAGATTAAAATGCTAGTGATCAATGAAAGGGAAGGGTAAGGGATAAGGTATGTATGAGTTTTTTTCTGTTTTCTTTTTATTTCTTTTTCTGAATTGATGCAAATGTTCTAAGAAATGATCATTATGATGAATATACAACTGTGATGATACTGTGAGCTACTGATTATATATCAAGAATGGAATGATCATATGATAAGAATGTTTGTGTTTTTATATTGTTATGTTTAATAAATAAATTAATTAATTTAAAAAATATATATATATCTCATTGAGTACCAGGCAAAATTACCACCAAAACATCACTTACTAGATGCACTCAAGTTCAAGAATCACAAAGGAATTTTACAATTCTTTAGGCAGAAAAAAATCAGAGTACTCATACAGGAAGGAAAATCAGGCTAGCCTCACATAACCCTATAATATCAAACATCAGATGACAATAGAGAAACCACTATAGTTTTACATGTAAAATGTCAACAGTCAAGAATTCTAAGCTCATTCAACTCCCATTCACATCTGAGGGAAATATAACAAAATGTTCAGCTAATCAGAGACTCCTATGATATGTCACTCACATTCTTCTTGTAAAAAAGTACCAACTGAGAGATGAATCAAAAAAAAAGAATGCAAAAGTTCTGATGAAATGGAAATTACTAAAATCAGTTAAACATAGGATCAAATCTAAATATTTTTTAAAGTATGGTTGCAAAACAGCTTTTTGGGCTTTCTTGTATGCCATATGGTGGGATCACATTTCATTATTTTTCATGTGAGCGTCCCGTTACTGCAGCATGATTTGTTGAATTTTTATCTGTATGTTTGTGTTTTGCTTGTTTGTTTGTTTGGGAAGTGCATGAGCCGGGATGGAACCCAGGTCTCCTGTATAGCAGGCAAGAATTTTACTACTGAACTACCCTTGCACCTCCTCCAATTCACTGTTGTTTTTTTGTTTTTGGGTTTTTTTTTTTTTGCATGGACAGGTACTGGGAATCAAACCCATGTCTCCAGCATGGCAGGCAACTCTGCCTACTGAGCCTGCCCCTAATTCACATTTGTTTTTGTTTGTCTGTTTGTTTGCATGGGCAAGCATGGAGAAACAAACCCCCAATTCATTTTTAAATGCATTTTTAAGGAAAAGATACGTGGATGGATGGATAAATATGTGATAAAGCAAGTATATAGCAATGATGGAAACTAGTGGGAGGTAACTGGGTGTTCACTGTAAAATTCTTTCAATTACTTTGTATGTTTGAAATTTTTCATAAAATAAAACATGGGGGGAAAGCAATACCTGAGTCTAAAATCCCGAATTAAATAAATAAAACAGGAAAATGAGAAAAATAGGGAAGAAATGGGAAATAAAAGTGTGCTAGTTTCTTAACCTTACTTTGGAGACAATCAATAGATACCATTTTTAAAAATCAATGATTAGGAAAATATATTTTTAAAACTTTTAAGGCAATCCAAATAGAATTTTAAAACAGGATATATACCTTCTATGTCACTAGTGAAAAAAAA
>PVIY010048914.1:0-17025 GCA_004026745.1 Myrmecophaga tridactyla
ATCACCTTATTTAAAAAAATGGTCTTGCAGATGTAATTGAGTTAAGCTTCTCAGGATGAGATCATTCTGGATTATCTGGTGGCCCAATGAGTCGTCTCTTAAGAAGAGAAAGAGAAGACACAGAGGAAAGCCCCATGTGAAGAGGGAGGCAGAGATTGGAGTTATGCAGCCACAAGCCAAGAAACACCTGGAGCCACCAGAAGTGGGAAGAGGCCCAAAAGAATTCTGTCCTAGGGTCTTCATGGGGAGAATGGCCCTGCTGACACCTTGATTTCACACTTCTGACCTCCAGAAATGTGAGAGAATATATTTCTATTCTTTTAAGCCACTGAGATTGTGATAATTTGTTACAGCACCTATAGAAAACTGATACAGTCATAAAACAGTCAGTACCTCCATGCCACCTGTAAATGTCAACATTTATAAATCAACCGGCATGGCCCTCGTGAGGTCATGGAAACCCTGGGCCACACTTTTTGGCTGGAATGGTAGCAGGGAAAGCTTGTCGGCTAAAGCTTTAAAAAAAAATACCTGTAAGCAGTTTAAATATAAAGATGTCTGATATAGGGTCAAGTTTACAATGTGTTTTTACATTGTGTACCGATGAGAAAGGCAGTGAAGTGGGTGTGAGAGTATTTAGGGAAGGAAAGTATGGTTGTAGGTGAGTTCCGGGGTAAGACCTATATGGCTGGATCCCAGAGAGAGAAAAGAGAGATGAGTGTCCCATTCATTTTATAAGAAAATTTAATTACTGGGCCCCAAGAAGCATTTTCTTTGAATTTTATATAACAACGGCACTCTCAGCAGATAGAGGGAGGTAGACCTTGGGGCAAACAAATGGGAAAAATAACCCATAAAGTGTGTTCACAAAATCTGACTGCTATTCCACCCTGTAACTTAATAGAAATCCTTTGACTGTTGTTCTGCAGTCAACAAGACTCATCTAATTGGTGACCATGGTAACAAAATCAGGTCATACTGAGGTTCGTGCTGAGATTGAGCATATGTAGATCTCCCAGTTGAAATATACATAAAGAAAAAGACCTGTTGGTAAGAGTCCGTGATGTCAGGTTGAAGATGAGCTCTCCTACCCCGAGCTTCAAATACTGAGAAAATGATCACTTGTTCGCAATCGCCACACATTTTGCAGAAAACGAAGAGGTTTTCAAATCCACTGGTGGGAAAAGATAATTCACAGACGTGAGACCAGAATGAGTGCATAGATGTTGCTTCATAGATCTGTGCAATTTACTCCCTGGGGTTTGTAGTGTGTATGACTTATATTTTAGACATAATTAAGTAATCAGCAGTGTACATTGTAAAATGAATGTTTAGGCTGCTTGAGGTTAAATTTTCACAGCCATAGCAGCTGTGTGCTACCAGCAACCACCCCGCCCCACAGCCAAATCCTCTCCCCTGCATACAGTCAGTTATTTAAAAATCTGTGAATGGGACTAAAATTATTTCCGCAGTTACCATTTTTCAGTAGATCTAAAGAGCAGCCACGTGGTAACTACTGGGTACAGGGATTACTGTACTTCATGCTAGTGATCATTCCCTGTTCTAACTCAATAGCTGCAGAGAGAATAACAATAATACCAACCATAGTGCTAATAATACATGTATTTATGTAGGGTCTCATTGGATCCTCCAAAAGCCGTGTGAGCCAGGAAGTTTTCCCCATGACACAGGTGAGAAAACTGAGATGATGAGAGGTTACAGTTTCTTTCTAAGGTTACACAGTTTCTGCCTTTTCAATGCAAAGTTATGGGTTAAAATCCTTATCTTGAACTATCTTGAATGTAAAAGAACCAACCCAATAGTCGGTATCTGGCAATGGGAGTTATTATTATTGACGCAGTTGTTATTGTCATTCTGCCTCTAAATCCTGTGCTGTCAGTCTCATGGGCAAATGTGCCCTTGCTTTTGCTGGCACTCCCTTCTTTCTCACTTCTGATGTCTCATTTTTAAAGTAGTGATCGCTGCCTTGAGCTGAGATAATCACAGGTAAAGCAAATTAAAGAGACATAGTTCTGGACCTCTTGGAGCTTTACAGAGGCAAACTTTCAGAATATTCACTAGAATTTGAGTTTCTCAAGTTCCGGGACCAGGTCTTTATTCATCTTTACAGCAATACCCGCACCTTCCCTCCGTGACCAGTGCAAAGCATCTCTTTTTGATGAATGTTGTGCAGGGGCAAATGGATGTAAATTAAATCACCCAGTGATTAGCTAGGTACCAGAAAACCCAGGATGTCGTATCATTGTGGAAAGACTGATAGTCTAAATTAAAGAAAGCTTTTTAATTCTAGAGTATAATTTTAAAGAAATGTAATTTGTATTACTTTCAAGAAAAAACAATAACTCAAACTGGGCTAACAGAGCATTTTCCAGTAGACTTTTGACTTATGAATGGGGCCTTGCTTCAGTTGGATGAATTACTTTCACATCCATCGTATCACTCCAGTGGCTGTCCCGTGAGGGAGATTATATACCTAATTTTTAGGTGAAAGAAGGGAGGCGCAGTGGATGGAAGTGACTCGGGCTCACACAGTTCATGGTAGAACCAGACCAGAATCCATTTTTTGGACGGCCATGTCAGGACTCTTTCTATGCTATCATTCTCTCGAATAGATTGCATCCTTTGAATACACACCCTCAAATTCCTTGCCTTGTCTTCCATAATCATTCTTGCTTGGCAAAATCCAGCCCTAGTTACACCGAACTCTTCCCTTCCATGTTGCACGCAGGCACCTGATCCTGGCTGGAGACAACCATCAGCCCTGGCCCCTGGCTTTGCTGTAAGTTCATGACTGCTTAAGCTCCACTGGGCCTTTGGCATGCCCCAGAAATCCTGCTTCACTTGCAGTCGTCTGTTCACGCCCCTGTTCTCCTAGTGGGCCATATGCTCTTAATTTTAAAGTTGACAACACCTCTTCTGGACTCTAATGATGAACTAGCTTCCTGTTTCACTGAGAAAATGCAGCAAACAGAAGAGAACATGTAAGCACATTGTGCGCCATGCCCTTCACTGCACCTGCATTTTGCCCCAGGCCATCTGCCCCATTCTCCGGATGCCATCTCTCCTAGGGATGTCCTTTCTCTCTCCCCTCTATACTGGAATATTCCTGGCAGAAATCAAACATGTCATATCTCCCACAAGAAAAAAACAAAAACAACAGATCAAGATCCACCCTGGAACCCACATTTTCTTCCACCTTGGACCATTCCTTTCCTCCCCATTCTCAGCACAATTCCTTAAAGAAGTCAGTCTCTACTTAAAGTTTCCACTTTCTCTCATCTTGTTTTCTCTTGAACATAACTCTTATACCCGCCACCCTCCCCCCAACTCCCCAAAGAAAACTCTTTTCTCTTCCTATCATGCTTCAGCTCCTTTAGATTTTCTTGTTGGGTTATCATCTGACACTTCTAGGTGTGGGGAGGTCCAGAGCTGAGCCTTTGGACCTTTTCTCTCGATCCGTTCCCAGCCTTTAATAATCTTATCTAAGTCTCCTGGCTTTAAATGTAAATTTATGTCCAATTTATTTATCTCTAAATTCCAGACTTTTACAAACAGCTGCATACTAAATCTCTTTCACGGAACATGTAATTGCACCTAAAATCATAAACTAATTTCTTCCCTATACTTTCTTTACTTGCTGTCACCACTATCTCAGCAACGGCAACACCATCCTTCTAATTACTAAGCCAAGCACCTTGGAGTCATCCTTGATTGCTTTCTTTCTCTTATGCCTCACAACAGAGCTTTCAGCAAATCCTGTCTCTCCGCCTTCAAATTGTGTCCAGAATCCAAGCACTTCTCTGCACTGGTACTATCAGCACTCTGATCCAAACCATCATCTCTTGCTTGGTTTACTACAATACACTTCTATTTGACCTCTCTGACTTTAATTTGCCCCCATACCTGTCAGAGTGATCTTTCTATAATCCAAATTAATAATAATAATTATTATTATCATAGCAAACATTTACCAGGCACTTCACAAATACTAATCTCGTAAATCCTACAAGATAAGATTTATCATTTTCTACATTTTGCAGATGAGGAAACTAAGGCAGAAAGAGGTTAATTAACTTGCCCATGGTCACTCAGCTAGTAATTTAGGAGAGAATTTGGTCAGTGGTAATCAAGAGGGTTCACAGAAGGAGTTAGCTCTGTTCTTCCTAGATGATCGAGTCTCTTTTGCCAGGGCTGATCAGACTACTTCATAGTAAGCCATGCTCTCCTTTTTTATTGAATGCACATACTAGGCATTGTACGAAGTGCTTTACACGCATTATGTCTATTATCTTCTTTGGCTAGCATTGTGAAGTATAAGGCCCATCTTTGATGAAGAGGCTGAAGCTTAGCATCCGGAGGTTTTCAGTAGGTAGCAGAGGCAGGATTTGTACTTTGGTCTCTGAGACTCCTGAGCCCATGCTTTGACTCATTGGACAGACAGATACTCAGTGAGTGATATGAGGGGCAGCGGGGCCTCGGGTGAAACCCGAGAGGAAAGTCTCAAGTTCCACCTCTCTGGCCATGTTTATCTCTTAGAAGGGGAGTTAGTGGATCTCCTGAGTCGGGAGGGCTTTGGGTGGAGGTGGCTATTTCTTTGGGGAAGTGAGAGATAGGCTGATGAGATCCGTGTGACCCTGTCAGACAAAAGGGAGAGCACGGTTGAGCTGATTGGCCTGGGGCAGGATAGGGACTCCTGTTACCTGGGCACTGGTGAAGAGCAGGGAGGGAAATGGACAGTTCTATTTTTTCCCACGTCTGGCAGCCTGCCTGGGCTCTGCTGGCACATAAGTGGCTTACGAGTTCCAGATCACAGTGGAGTTACGTTGAACATCAACAGCCAACAGCCTGCTGTAGGCGGAGAAGCTCATTCTCCCAAGTCTTTTCCTAACCTCGCTCTGATATAATGAGGACCATATTTCAACCTTTTCTTGCCTCCTGGGACTTCCTGTTTCAGTTTGATGCTCTTTGGGACTCAGCTCCTTGCCTTGACTTTGGGCTTGCCTCAGGGATTTTATACAAGCAGTCTCTTTTGCCTGGAACACTTGTGTGATCCACCCACTCATATCCCCCCTTCTCCACTTCTGTGGGAGATTGAGTTATGGACCCCAGCAAGAGCACGTTCTTAATCTTAAACTGCATCCCTATAAATAGGGCCTTTTGGCACTGTTATTTTTAGTTCAGATATAGCCAACTGAATCAGGCTGGTCCACATCCTTGGAAGCCTTATAAAGATAACTTGGAAGTTAAAGATGCCAGAAAGGAGAGGACAGCACCATGTGATGCAAGGCAAAGTATAAGCCAAGGAATGCCAAGGATTGCCGGTAGCCAGCCCCTGAACGTACAGACTCTGGGAGAAAGCCTTGCTGATATCTTGATTTTGGGCTACTTCTAGCCCCAAAACTGTGAGCCGGTAGATCCCTGTTATTAAGCCCAAACTAGTTTGTGGTATTAGTGCCAGTAGCCCTGGAAAACCAGGACAACTTCCCATGGCTAATGCCTAAGCAGCCTTCAGTTCTTAACTCAAAGGCCTATTCCTCAGTGAAGCCTTTCCTGATTCCCCTGGTTTTCACTTTCAAAGTACCATAAGCTACTCTCACATGGCACATATCAAAATTTGAAATTACCTTTCAGTGCTTGTTTTTGATTGATCTGTCTCCTCTCCTAGACCTTGAAAGTAATAATAAATAATAATGATCATACAATAATAGTAATAATAATAATGATAGCAGCTAGCATTATTGAGCCTGTGTTCTAGTATTGCTAAGTCTTTCCATGCAATAACTTATATAAATTTCAAACAAAAGCTACGAGCTATACATTATTTTTAGTTGCATTTCACATTTGGGGACACTGAGCTGAAGTAACCTGTTCAGGTTTACCTAGCTGCTCAGTGGAGACGAATCCGGCTTTGAATACAGGCATCCTGACTCCAGACCTTGCTTTGATCTCCATGGGGCTGGGATGGGTGAGTTTTCCCTCACTGTTGATCCCTGGCATGAGGCTCATAGTAGGAATAGATTAAGTGACTGTGAACTCAATTGATTGATTGGTTTCTAGTGGGTCAAGACACCTCTGACTCTTCTGTTTTGCTTGGGATAGGGAGATACCATCTACTCTGTACAAATACCCCTTGTCCTTCTTGTGCTTTTTGGGGCCTTTGCTCCATTAAATGTCCTGAGCATCCAGGAACAACCCCCACAAGAATTTTTCTCCCCTTCTAAGAGTTACTCTTCCCGTTTTTACCTTTGTTTCATTCAAAAACTCCTCTCCTATCTTAGGGAAGCAGGCTGGATTTTGACTGTGTCTTTTCTTCCAATATTTTGTTGCCTTTTTTTTCCTTCTCCACCAACCTCATCCTTCAGTTAGGGCTGTTCCTTGGAGGAATCATTTAGCTATCCCTGGAATATGTGAATTGCCTTTCAGGCTTTTAGCTACAGATTCAACATCCTGTACGTACACGTGACTTACCACCTTTCAGATCTGTCTTCAAGTGTATCATTCAACCTTCAAATCCCTTAGGCCACCATTAGAATAGCTCAGGAAACCAGTGAGATCAGAGCAGCTACTCAAATCAACTTGTCTTAGCTCCTCATATTTTCTGATGCAAACAAGGGTCTCGGGGTCACCAAATGCTTCCTTGAGCAAGACCCCTTGCTGTGGTGCATGTGGGACCTCCCCTGGCAGGAGGCAGATCTGATTGATGAGCTTGGGGCATGAACACTGGTCAACTGTAGAGGTCAGAGGCAAATTAAAGCCATATTTTCCCAGAATTGTTTGCTTATGTATTAGTTGGAACTTCATTCTGGTCTGGCATGATTGAGCGCTTATTTGAGTTCCTTTCTGCCTCCTAGACCCTGAGCCCATGGACAGGACTCATGCTTTTGGCACATTGCAGGTAGCACAGAATCATGAACAAGAAAATGTCAAGGGTTTAGTATAGAAAGTTATGTTTTTGGATTTAGACAGAGCATTTAGATGATAAGAATTTGCTATGTACTTTCCTTCCTAATTTTTATTTTTCTATGCAGGCCTTGTTGAGAAGTTGGAATGACAGAGTGGAAAGATATTGGTGAACTGGGGTGAGGGTGGAGCTAAAAGAACCCTTGTTATGGAATGAAGTATTGACTTGGGAGTGCAGAGATTAAGGGGTCTTTCAGAAAGTGAATCATAGTTTCGTCTTGTCTTGTTTCCCTTTCTTTCTCTTCCTTCCTTCCTCCACTGTCCTTACTTTAGAATCTCTTCTTCTATTTAATTCCAATGACATATCCCTGGAATGACTTCTATAATATGATTTGGTTCTCAAAACATCTTTCTTACTGGGAATGGGGAATGAAGGAAGACAAGGAAAGGTAGGAAAGGTGAAGAAATTCTAATTTGTTGAGTTCCTATTATGTGTCAGGCACCACATGAGGCAGTTTATTCAAGTCATCTTATTTTATTCTTGCTAAAATCCAAGGAGAAGAGACAGTTTTAGAGATGAGGAATCTGAGGCTCAAATAAGGTGAGTAACTTGCCCGAGGCCACTCAGTCAGTAATTTGGCCTGACTCTGGAGCTAGACTCACGTCCTAACTAGAAAACAGCAGTTCTCAGGACAGATGGATGATTCAGTGAGAAAGAAGAGAACTCCAGATAACTTGGACATATCTTATTAGAGTTCAAAACATTTTAGACTATTAGTGGAAAGAACTTGCCTCAGCCTAGGCTGGCTTTCCTCTCTCTGCTCTTCTCTGGCTTGTAGACAAGGCTTGTGTCACTATTGAGTTGTACTTGTGCTACATCTTAACAGCTCGTATCTCTTCCTGAGTGAACACAGACGACTGCTAGAGGAGAAAGAGCAGGTATAGTTCTGGGTCTGATAGATCAAATCTCTCTAGGTCCTGTCTGCCTCCATATAGAAACTCAATGACCCTGGTGCTCTGAGAACTTCATCTCCCTCCAGCCTTGTCCCCAGCAAGAGTATGCTTTTCTTGGCACAGGAGAGTCAACAGGTGTGAACATGTATACAGAGACCTGGCGTGCCAGGGCTGGCACAGATTATGGCCTTCACTCACAAGAGATGGCAATTGCCACCTTCTGCAGGCTGCCCATCAAAACACATTGTTGCCTGGCACCTCCATGGGCTGTAACCAACTTGTGAGTGGGCACCATGCCATCCCAGCAGATGGGTGAAGGGGTGGGGAGCAGCCAAAACAGCCCCATCCTGGAGGTGCATAAAGTAGAGGTGTTCAGGGTTTGATTTTCAATTGAGGATGTGTCAGGATGACTCTCTCCCTCTTAGATTTATAGGACAGGAGTTAAAGGCGATGCGGCTTACCATTTAGCCTGCACCCAGATGGTTGGGCTTTGGTTTCTGTGGAAAGAAAATGATTTTGATCTCATCAAAGCATTGTGGCTTTGACTTTAATGGCCTTACAGGGAGTTTTGGAAATCAGGAACAATGCTGAAAATAGTAGGGGACAAAAAAAAGGACAAGAGAGGATGCTAAAGAGATTTTTACCTACAATGACTCCTCTTCCAACCCCTTCTCCACCACACCCCAACTATCCCAACAGTAGGCTTTCAGGTTCCCCACTGTTCCAGGCCAGGACAGTCAGTGCTGGGATCCTGGCTGAAGAAGCTCTTTCCATCAGTGGTGGGTGGAATAGTCAAGGCGTTGCTAGAAAGGAGGAGCAGGTTCCCTGCATGTCTTCAGAGGGAGGCACATGTTCCCACTTGGCTAAAACACTGTGTCTTGGATTCTGCGACTCAAGGGGTAATTGTCAGCATGTTCAAACTTCTTAAAGGAATCTCCATGACCTAGTCATCAGAGTTTGTGGGGAGGGACATCAAGGTGGAGAAACAGCCATCTGAAGTCTCTGCAAGGAGCAAGTGTACCCCAGGACCAGCTGCTGGACCACTTTGGGAGAGGAGAGGGCAAGTGGAAAGAAAAATACAAGGGGTGGGCTGAGGTATTACATAATATACTGAAGGTATTAATAGAACCTGAATTACAGGCCAGAAAGCTTGGGCTTCACTTGATAGATAGCAGGGCCAGGGAAGGTTTTTGAATAGAAGTGTGCTTTGATCAGAGTTTCCCTAAAAATCCAGAAAAGGTGGTAATGGGCAGGAAGAGCCAGAGCCGGAAAGTCAGAGCTCAGGGGATGCCACAGTTTTTCACACCAGAATGGGGCAGTGACAATTTAGTTACTGAACGGGAGTGGAGAGCAAAGGAGGGCGGGAAGTCCTTCATTAGGATACAATGACGATGGAATAAGGGAGGAGGAGAGGAAGACATAGAGTAACTGCAAGAATGAAGAAGGGAAGTCAGGAGGAGGCACTGGTTTGATAGGAAGAGCTTTCACCTTGGGTCCTTTTAATCAACATGGTACATACTATTTTGTACTATTTGTGGATATTCTTGATCAAAGTCATTCCTTTCCTCAGGAATACAATAACTAAGAATTAGCTCTCTGTAGCAGTTTATCGTTCTCACAGGGAAACAAGGTTCCTGATGAACAAGAATCCACAGATCTTTCTCCTAGAGGCCTGAGCTTCCGCTGCCCCATTGTATTTCTACCCAAAGTATGTTCTCCCCTTTTATGCAAGGTTGTTTTTTACTCTCCTGGCTTGAAAGCCAGCCTATTATTTCCCTGAAACATTCTCTCTTCTTCCACACATTGCTATAATCTTTTGGTTATCATGTTGAATAATTTACAGTCTCTGCCAGTCTGAAATTACATGTGGGTTTGCTCTGTTTGTGGCCTACCCAGCAATTAGCCACACACCATTTTATCTCTGTAATTACTCTGCAAAGGGAGAAAACAGCCCAGTCATTGTCCCAGAGGGAAGCTGGGGAAGAGCAAAGGCTCGAAGCTGTGTGTCTAGAGGGGGTCAGTCCATCAAGGTCCTTGGAATAGCATTGAAGGACTGGTCCGGGCAGACTACAATCTTTTCCTGTGACCTCTTTGCTCTTTCTTAGATATGTTCACTGGGAATCATGGGGATCACAGAGTATTTAAGATTATCTCTTGCCAGGATAGCAAATAGGTTTCGCTTCCTGGGTTAATTCTGAAAGACTGGCAGTGGCTTTCAGTATTTCCCTGGGAAAGATTTTGAGGCTATGACTATACTCAGTGGGAAAAAGTTTTGTGATCAATTAGTGATGTCTGTCATGGACAAAGAATGGGAATGTAGTTGATGAATGCCATCTCTCATGGTTCAGACCTGGCTCCTGAGAGATGCGAAACGTAAGGCCTAGAAATACTGTGATTTATTAAATATATTAATAGTTAACATGTGCTTGGGAGTACTCTAAATACTTTATATATAGTAACTTCTTTAACTGTTACAACAACCCCTAGGAGTTTACCCTCATTTTGCAGATGAGGAAGTAAGAGGGGAAATGACTTGCCCAAAGCCATAAAGCATAAAGTGGAGGAGCCAAAATTCAAACCAAGGTAAACTGCCCTAACCTGCATCTCCAACAGCTGCTCTTCTGCCTCTCTGTAGATCACACAGATTGTTAGTAGTGGGGTGCAGAGCTCACTCCTGATTTCTAGTTTTTTCCCGAAAACATAAACTTGTATGGTTCCCAATGTTTATAGTTTTATGCCTCAGTAATGGAAGCAAATAACTTCCAAAAAAACAAAAACAAAACCAAAAAATAACTATAAGACAGAAACAATGACATATTAAGTATTTAGTGTGTACTGGGCACTCAGCTGAAAGTTGAGGACTCAAAAATAAGTAAATGCAGCCCAGTTACTGCACTCAAGAGATTCACACCTCGGAATAGAAAAGGCCCATCTCAAACCCCACTTCATTCAGAAGTCTTTGCCTGCTAGAGCCTCCCCTGATTTCAGGTTGTTCTACATTTTTGGGTCCACAATAACATTCTCCTCTTTTATACTTTCAGCATCACTGTCACCCTTGATCTCCCATCATTATTAAGCCATGATCAGGTTCACCTGGGGACACGTCCTGTCCACGCTCAGTACAATTCTGAGCAATATTCTCCTGACCCTGAAAACTGTTGAGTGGCTTGACATCAGGGCGATTTGTGCATTTTGCTTTGAGAAATTCTATCAGCATAGGTCAGCAGGCTCCATCTGGAGGTTTATTTTATTAATTCTTCTTTAGTCACTGGTCCTATGGCTGTGTTTTCAGTTAATTAATTAATGTATACCTTGTCTCTTTTTAGAAAGAGTTCTAAAATGGCCATGTACAATTAGGTTAATAGCATATAATAAGAATAGAAAACCTTGATTGAGAAAAGGAAAAGGAAGCAAATATCACGAATCACACATGCTAAGACTGCCATGATGCAGTGGCAGGTTTCATGTTGAGCATCCTAGCAGCCAGAGCAAGAAGAAAAACAGAGTATCACAGCTTTCCTTATGGAAGGAGAGAGCCTGGTACCTCCTCAGAGGACCTTGAACTCACCTAAGTCAAGAGAGATGCATCAATCACATTCCCCTGTGTTCCCTGGAAGCCCCTGAGTGTGCTTTCCTTTGTGGTTGTTAATTTGCAGATTATTTCTCCTCTGACCCTTAACCCCCATGTAAGTCTGTTGTATCAATCAGGATGCTCTAGCCTGAAAATTATCAAACTCCTGACCGAAATTTGTTAAAAAATATAAGGAAGTTTTTTTTTTCTTTTAATGAAACAGATACTCCATAAGATATATCGGCTCCAGGACTGATGATTTATGGTTCATCAATGGCTTTGAGGATCCAGGTACTTTCCATCTTTCTGCTCAGCCATCCTTAGAGCTAGCTCCATCCTCAGCCTTGTCACAAGAGAGCCGCAAACACAGCAGCAATCAGGGAAGAAAGAGAGACCGTCTTTTCTGCAGTTCTCTTTTAGGAGTCAGGAATACCCTCTGGTGTCATTCTGCTCTTGTGTTATCGGCTGGAATCAAGGCCACCTGCCCACTCCTGAACCACTCATGAGGGGTGAGAGAGCTCTCGGACCAACCCACCTATCCCGGGAGCTGGGGGTGGGGGCGCGGGGTTGTGGGGAGCTGGGGGAGAGGTACAAATAAAGCCGGAGACCTGTTAGGATTGGAGTGAGGGGAAATGGACCCTGAGAAGGCAACCTCTGGTGCTCATGTTACTTGTCAAATACTAGGAACTCTTGTGTGTTTCAATCTGTGTGCTTAGGAGGCATCTGCTAGGGGAAGGTGCAAGATGCAGCCAAGGATTCTAGCAGATAGTTCAAAATGTTCCCATCAAGTTCAGGGTTAGTGATACATGGTGTTTCTACCCTTCAAGTATGTTTATACTATATAGAACTGAGTGTGTGTGTCTTTAAAGGGCAGATGCCTGAAAAGAACAATTCCCATTTTGGCGGCTATGTCAGCATGCTTAGAAATATGAAGTGTCGCCTTCTGTGGGGGGCATGTTGTTCCAGGCACTGGAGTCACAGCGGTGCCTGACGCCGTGTCTCTTCTGTTACAGAGCTTATATATGCAGGACTGGGGTGGGGTGAGGGGTAGACAATAAGGTAAACAAGAAAACAAATAAACCAGCAAAGTGATTTTGAATAATGGTAACAAATATAAGCTGCAGGAGGGCCAAGGTTTTTGTCTGTTTTATTTTGCACAATCTCTGACACCCAGGGCAATATCTGGGGCTTTGCAGACCTTCAGGATATATAAAATAAATAAATGAATAAAATGCTATGAAAAGAGTAAAACAGGGAAACTGGGTGAGCCACATCCTTACCTCGATAAAGGGGTAGAGTCTGAGCATGAGTGTGTATCTGAAGGCTGAAAATGGACTGTTCTACAAGAACTGGTGCACGCATAAGAAAGAGCCTCAGCAGTGGTTAATTTGCAAGCTGGCATCTCCTTTCTTCCTTGACATGTGTCACCTTTGTCCCATTCTTGCTGTCCCCCACTGTTCCACTCCCTGTGAGGCTGGTTTATAAAGGGGAAGGGAATAGATTTTAGATTTGGAGTTCTGGCTATAACCTTAGTCTTTGTTGACTAGCTTTATGCCCAGGAAATATTCTCTAGCCTCAGTCTCCTCACTTGCCTATGAAATTGGAATAACACCCATATCACAGGTGCGTTAGGGAGAATCAATGAGATACATTATCTGACAGTGCCTGGTGCATGGAGAGGGGGGATGCCCTTAGAAGTTGTACTTTTGTTTCTTCACCTATCAGGAGTCTGAGCTAGAACCCAAATCAGCCACTTTCCTCTAAATACTCCCCAAACAATCACAACCCAGAGGGAGCTATACAGAATTTTAGGCCAAGTTGATGATGTGGGTGTATATGAGTTTGTGTGTCAACTGGCTACTGTGTTTGGGGGCAATTAGATGTTTAGCTTCTGGTAATAGCCCACAATTTTTGTGTTTTAGGACATCCTGACTAATTGAGATGTTCAGATTGTTGACAATCTGAGCTGAGGCTCCAGATGTTTTGTGTCAGTGACCTTGTCACTGTTTTTCCTATTTATTAGAAAGAGATAAGTTATTAAGAATAACCAGTTAGGACCTCCCTATATGAGAGATGCCTGAGTCTTTTCTTATTTAGGATCCAGTCTTAGCAATGGAGTCCGACAGGGTGGGGAGGGTGGCCACCTCAAGGGGTATATTAATTCCCAGGACCCTTTCCCTGCAGGACACCTGGCCATTAAAAGGGAGGTTCAGTACCTGCCCAGGTTCTCAGCTGGTATGAATTAGTTTCTTTTGGAAATTTCTTCATTCCCAGATTTAGTAGGCAAATGCATGTCTATATGGTGAGATAAGTAAGCAGGAAGGAAACGTGGACTCCTTAGCAATTTTGCAGAATAAGTCCTTTGTCAAGCCTTTCCTTCAACACCTGGATGTTTCAGGAGTTTTGACGATGATTTTTGTATTCTAGGACATACTCTCCTGTTCTTTGGTGAGAAATGTTTCTCTTATCAGATGAGACCCACGGAATCAGAGCTGGGCTGAGCACTGTACTGGGTTAAGAAGGAAAGAGAAATATGCAAATGACTCAACCTATGGCCCTGATTAAGTGGGGGTGGGCAGGTGAGGGCTTTGGAGGGTCTATAATAGTGCAGAGTGCCCTGTCCACACTGCAACTGCTTAATGGAGGCAGGGCAGATATAATTATCTCCATTTTACAGAGGAGGGGACTCTGAATGTCAAGGATGACTAACCGAAGGACAAAGCCCCGAGCTCTTTCCCCTCTAGCATGTTGTGTCTCCTGTACTGTGGGCTACGGAAGATATTCAGTGAATGCCAGATTCCCGTCACGCCTTCTCTCCCAATGTGTACTCTGCATGAGGGCAAGCTGGTTTCTCTTTTTCCCCTTTCTTTGCAGAACTGTCAGCCCTGGAGCCCTCTTCTCATCGCCCTGACACTGGCTTTCTGGCAGTGGGTCCCCAGAAGTAGGCAATCAGCGTCTTGTCACATTGAACCCAGAGAACACTTGCATTTAGCAAATGCATGATGACATTGTAAACGGTTGAATAAATTGGCCTGGTTTCCTTGCAGAAAAAAGGAAGCATATTCTGAAATGATAGAGGCTTCCTTCAATAAGAGGAATTAACGTTCCTCTCTGCAGTTGGTGCTGTTGCTGCAGCTCATTTGCCTGACCCGAAGCACAGCAGTTTCTTTTTCACAAGCCGTTCCAGTTGGAGAGTAAAAAGGATCTGGCAGGGAGTTGGGGGTGGTGGGGGGTCATCTTTCTATGGGGCAGTGCTCCAGATTGGGCTCTTAATTCTCACTGGTGTTCCCACAGAGTGAAGTGGGAAGCAGATGTGTGCCGGGGACAGGTTGCAGTTATAGTATTTGGAGCAAGTGATAACAGATGTAATAAGGCATGAATTGAATATTGTTGCTACACAACATTCCCAGCCATCTCTAGTGAAGGAAATCAGGAGAGGTGAGCAGTGCTACCATCATGAGGCATTGGATCTGCATGTTTTCTGCCCCTGTATGTTCTCCTGGGGCAAAATGATTGGGGCAAAATGGTGAAGTGCTCCAAATCTCAGTTTACCCAGTAGGAAAAGGCACATAGTGCTAATTCCTGTTATTTGTAAATCAAAATTATATTATTTATAAATTATAAATGCTAAAGATTTATTGTTGACTTTTAAAATCTATAATGCTTTAAGATGGTCCTTGGAGGAAACTTTCAATTTAATAACAGCCAAAATCCATTCCCAGCACCTGGTGAAGCAGTGGGGCTACAAAGTTAAATGAGATTTGAGGCACGAGTTCAAGGAGCTCCGTGTCCAGTAGGAGAGATGTCTGGGTAGAAAACTAAGAATGGTATTTGTCAAATTGCACAAGTATTGTACTAGGGACATAGGACAATGCTATGCAAACAGACATTTAACTGGGGGATCTGGGGAAGACTTCACCAAAGAGAATGTATGTAAACATGTTTTGAAGACTAAGCAGAAGTTTGCCAGGCAGTGCAGGCCATCCCAAGTTTTGGGGGCAGGCAAAGGTTCATGGAGGCATTCCTGAGTCCAGAATAGGTTTCCTGCATATCTTTAAACTTTGGGGCTTTGTCTTCTTCTGCTACCTGTTCTCCTCCTTCCAAGAATGGAGAGGAGCATTTTAATATACTTTTAGTCAGAGTGTTGAAGGATTAGGAGGAATGATTTGTCCACTTAAAGAAGTCTCCAGATCAAAGTGCATGGACCACCATCTCCTTCACAAACCTTTGGAAGCCATCGCTGATTAAGTCAGCACATTTTCTGTTGAAGATGTCTTAGCACAGTTCTTCAGATGGCTGCCACCAGACCCGTTGGCATGTGAGACAAGAACTATTTGCTATCCCCATTCCAGCCCTCTTCCTTGATCTCACTGGACACACCACCCCTGTAGTCAGCAAGGTCCTCCTCCCACATGGGAAATAGGAAGTGCAGAGCCTGTGTTAGCATTTGCAGATGGATGGGACAGCCAATTATTTTTATTACGTGCATCCAGCAGAGTTGGGGGTTGCAAGGTGTTCTAGTTTGCTAGCTGCCAGAATACAACACACCAGAGACAGATTGGCTTTTAATAAAAGGGGATTAATTTCATTAGTTCTTCAGAGGAAAGGCAGCTAACTTTCAACTGAGGTTCTTTCTTATGTGGGAAGGCACAGGGTAATCTCTGCTGGCCTTCTCTCCAGGCCTCTGGTTTCCAACAACTTTCCCTGGGGCGATTTCTTTCTGCATCTCCAAAGGCCTGGGCTGAGCTCTGAGTGCTGAGATGAGGTATGTTGAGCTGCTTGGGCTGTGCTACGTTAAGCTGTCTCATTTAAGCACCAGCCAATTAAGTCAAACATCATTCATTGCAGCAGGCACGCCTTCTAGCCGACTGCAGATGTGATCAGGAACAGATGAGGTTCACGTACCATTGGCTCATGCCCATAGCAACAGAACTAGGTGCCTTCATGTGGCCAAGTTGACACCTGAATCTAACTACCACAGAGGGTAAAAATGTCTTACCTCCAGCTTTGTCTGCATCATATTTCTCTCTGCAGTGCATTGCTCATTCTCATTCTCACCTCGTGTATGACTTTGAATTCTCTCCACTCACCCTGTGTATAGTCTCATGAGCTAGAGGGAATAACAGAGATGGAAAATACATGGTCCTCTGTCCTAAGAGTCTCATGATATATTTGAAGCAAGGGGACCAGCATTCATGAAATAGTTAAGAAATCGTACTATTTTATATAATGTATGTTAACATATAGATTCTATAATAATGTGTAATAGCATAGTATTTATTGTTTCGATTATGATTTTCTAAACAATACATAATTTTGTGTCACAATGAGAAGGCAGTTAAATTCCATTGGAATTCAAATGAGGGAATGTGTGCTGCTGACTGGGGTTGTTGGAAAGGGTGTGTGCAGGCCATGGGGTATAGCCTGGACTTTCCAGATGTCAGATGAGGGGCAGGAACAAGTAAACTAGCCCTTATGCTACTAAGTGATAAATCTGGTGCTGTAACTGGGTGAAGAAAGGTTTGTATGACATTGCAGGGGGAAGAGAAAGAAGATGTAAAGCTAAGGAGGAGGAGGAG
>PVIY010048916.1:0-17024 GCA_004026745.1 Myrmecophaga tridactyla
TTCCTGGCCAGGCTGGTGGCAGGACAGCCATTGTGCTGCAGCCTCTGGAGCCAAAGAGGCTCTCTAGAAAATTCTGCCCCTTGGGATTGTCTTTGCACTGTCCACTGCCTCTGAGAAACTCGGAGTTGAATGCAATTATTGTTTCTAGTACCATCCTATAAGGATTGTGTCATACCGGGACCCCCTTTGAAATAAACCCCGCAATTTTCAGGGTCTCACATGCCTGGAGCAGAGATCAGAACAAGTCCAGAATGCAACAAAAATTCTGTTACTCTTGAACATAACTAAAGGCAAGTCTCTTGCCCTTGTAAAGTAGACTCTATGGGGAAATAGAAATCTGCTATTAAAATGAGTTACAAAACAAAATATCACATCCACCTTGCACAGTCCAGCACCTCTAAGAAGCTGTCTGTGGTTTACTACCTGGACCCACCGGCCCAGGGAGGTTCATGAGATCGCGTATTTGACATAGTGACAGGTTAGTCTGTGGCACTTTTAAGCTTTTCACCCTCAAAGAAGCTTCATAATTCGCAAACAGACTCCTGAGTGTTCTCTCCCTGGCCCCTAACTCAGCAGCCGCCTCTCTGGGTGTCTGTGTTTCCCCAGGATGACCTGGGAAACTGGGCAGGCTGGTGGTACGGGGCCTTGCAGCATGTGGCCGGTGCCCAAGGACTGCCCCAAGGACTGCCGTGGGACAGCGGCTCTTACCCACTGCATGCCCAACCAGAGGCACATCTGTCCATTTGAGGCATCTGTCCTGTGCAGACGGACCCCGTGCCCTGAGGCCATCCCCAACTATGCCTTTGGGAAGTCCATGAAGGGGAAGGGCGTTGTGTGAGCGAACCACGATGCCACGGGAGAGCCTGCACCCCTCTCCACAGGAGCAACCAGAGCTCAGAGAAGGGGTCAACCTGCCAGAGGCCAAACAGCAGAGCCAGAATCCACACTCGCCATTATCACTAGGCAGGGCTGGGGGGAGGGTGACTGAGTGTCCATCTGTCTGCACAGACTAATTAGAAACGATGGTGTCTTTCCTCCAGGCAGAGGGTGAAGGACCCAGCCCGAGTGCGGGCTGGTTGCAACTTCTGTTTGCCTGTCTTAACCGGGCACCTCTGGGTGCAGCTGTGGGAGGCACCTGGTCCCGGGACCCAGGCGTCCGGCACTGCGGGAAATGCCCATTGCTATAAGCGACACACACACATACACACTCATACATGTGCACACACCATTTTTATATAGGTGCCCTTGTGACTGAAGTTGTCAATTTAGTTATGCAAGCCATTGCTGTTTGTGTTTTTCAATGGTTACTGATGCTGCTATGACGTGGCGATTTCTGAAATATTTATGTGTTAAAGGAGAGGTGCTACGGCCGCATCTATGGAAAGAGGCTGTCTGCCTACCTGTGAAGCACACAGAGCAGACAGCCTGGAGCAGACCGTGCTGGCTGCTACCTTGGCGTCAATCACAGAGGAAAGCAAAACGTTTGAAAGGGAGCTGGAATGAGGGAGCTATCAGAAGTGGGAAGGACAATTTTAAAATCAGAAAATGATGGTATAAAATATTTCTCTTCTTTTTTTTACAATAGAGGTGACACTTTTAATTTGCCCACTTGGAAGGGGGAGCAGAAAAAAGTTTGCAATTGCCAGCCAAAATAGATTTGAGAAATACATCCTGCAGGCAAAGCCCATGCCTTCCCTAGTGTCTTCCTGTTTTCATTTGCTGAAGCTGCCAGGATGCAGTGTGCTGGCAATGTGTTGGCTGTCACAACAGGGATTTGCTAACTTACAATTTTCAGGTCTTACCCCATGAAAATGTCCCACTCCAGCCATCAGTGGGACGACCCCTGGGCTCTGGAGACGACTGCTCGCACCCCAGGCCTCTGTCCCCTGGGAAGGCACGTGGCCTGGCCGCTGGCCCTCGCTCCCAGGCTTCATTGCTGTATTAGTCAGGGTTCTCTAGAGAGACAGAATCAACAGGAAATATCTGTAAGTATAAAATTTATAAAAGTGTTTTACATAACCATGGGAACATAGAGTCCAAAATCCGCAGGGCAGGCTGTGAAGCTGACGACTCTGATGAAGGGTCTGGACGAACTCCACAGAAGAGGCTCACCGGCCGAAGCAGGAAGAGAAGAGAAGCTGTCTCTTCTGAATCCTGCTTTAAAAGTCTTCCATTGATTAGATTAAGCATCACTCATTGTAGAAGACACGCCCCTTGGCTGATTACAAATGGAAGCAGCTGTGGATACAGCCAACGTGATCATGATTTAATTGTATGAAATGTCCTCATAGCAACAGACAGGCCAGCACTTGCCCAACCAAACAGGTGCCACCGCCTGGCCAAGTTGACACGTGAACCTGACCATGACCGTTGCCTTCCGCGTCTGCCTTCAGTGGCCCCTTGTGTTCTGTCTGTCCTCTCTCGGCTTCTCCAGGGACTTTGTTCTGCTTTTTATCCCCTCATAAAGGACTCCAGCAAGAGTATTAAGACCCACTTTGGGGTGCGGGGGGTTCACATCTCCATGGAAACAACCTAATCGAAAGGTCCCACCCACAACAGGTTTGCAGCCACAGGGATGGATGAAGAGGACGTTACCTTTTCTAGGGAGCAGTCAGTCTCAAACCACTGCAGTTCCCATGACCAGGTAAGTGCTTTCTATCTCATTGTTGTAAGGGTCACCAGAGAATGGAAGCCCTGTGCAGTTAGCAGTCAACGTAAGCCTGTACTCACAGCATTTTCTTATCTGTAATTGCAGGCAGCTTCAAAGGAAATCAGAGAGTCTTGGTTTTCTGAAATAAGTAAATTATTGCTAGAACAACAAAACACTGTTACATGTAGGATGGCCTCTGCTCACTTCGGCCTGGAGAGTTACACTGACTCCAGTTTTCTGATGGGTGTGCAGATTGGGGGAATTTGAAGAATATGGTTTGTCAGGAAAATAACTGTGGCCATGTTTTCACAAATCCCTGCACCTGTGCATGCTTTAGGTTAAGTAGGGTTTCTCCATGGTTGTGTGTGTATGTGTGTGCCTTTTTGCTGTGTTCCTCCACATACCTAATTGTCAAGATCACCTCTCTCAATCAAAAAAATCCCAAAGCCACCAAAAAATATATTACAGAGATCACACAGCCAGTACTCCTTTTCAGAAATTATACTACTTTTAAAAAAAATGGAGATATAATTCACAAACTATAAAATCTACCCTTTTAAAGTGTGCAATTCAGAGGGATTTAGTCTAGTCACAAGATTGTACAACAATTACCACTATATTCAGATCATTTTCATCATCCCAGAAAGAAATCACTGGACCCATTAGCCATCGGTCTCTATCTCCCCGTCCCCTAGCCCCTGCAACCATTAGTCTACTTTCTGTCACTATAGATTTTTCTCCTTTGGAAATTTTATGTAAATGGAATTTTTTAATGTGGCCCTTTTTATCCAGCATCTTTTGCTTAGCATATTTTTTTCAAGGTTCATCCATGTCCCAGCATCCCAGCATGTATCAGCGTGCCTCAGTCCTTTTTTTTGGCTTTTAAAAAGGGAAATTTAATAAGTTGCCAGTTTATAGTTCTAAGGCCGAGAAAATATCCCAATTAAAACAAGTCTATAGAAATGTCCGATCTAAGGCATCCAGGAAAAGATATCTTGGTTCAAGAAGGCTGATGGCATTCTGTGTTTCTCTCTCAGCTGAAAGGGAACGTGACAAAGTCTCCTAGCTTTCTCTCCCCACTTCTTTGTTTCATGAAACTCCCCAGGAGGCGTTTTCCTTCTTCATCTCCCAAAGCCCCTGGCTGGTGGACTCCTGCTTCGTGATTCTGCGGCATTCTGAAGCTTTCTCCAAAATACTTCTTTTACAGGATTTCAGTAAACTAATCAAGACCGATGCAGAATGGGTGGAGACACCTCCATCTAATCAAGTTTAATAGCCACGGTTGATTAAGTCATCTCCATGGAGATAACCCAATCAAGTTTCCAACCTATAATAGTGAATAGAGGACATGGCCTATTGATTTGGGTATCTGTTCTAGTTTGCTAGCTGCCGGAATGCAATATACCAGAAATGGAATGACTTTTAACAAGGGGAATTTAATAAGTTGCTAGTTCACAGTTCTAAGGCCAAGAAAATGTCCCAACTAAAACAAGTCTATAGAAATGTCCAATCTAAGGCATCTAGGGAAAGATACCTTGGTTCAAGAAGGCCAATGAAATTCAGAGTTTCTCTCTCAGTGGAAGGGCACATGGCAAACAGGGTCAGGGTTTCTCTCTCAGCTGGAAAGTTACATGGTGAACACAGTCAGGATTCCTCTCTCATCTGGAAGGGCACATGGTGAACATGGCACCATCTGCTAGCTTCCTCCCTGGCTTCCTATTTCATGAAGCTCCCCAGGAGGCGTTTTCCTCCTTCATCTCCAAAGGTTGCTGGCTGGTGGACTCTGCTTCGTGGTGCTACAGCATTCTCTGCTCTCTCTGGATCTCACTCTTCTCCAAAATGTTTCCTCTTTTATAAGTCTCCAGAAACTAATCAAGACCCACCCAAATGGGTGGAGACATGCCTCCACCTAATCCAGTTTAACAACCACTCTTGATTAAATCACATCTCCAGGGAGATGATCTAATTACAGTTTCAAACAATCAAGATTTAATAGGGATTATTCTGCCTCTACGAAATGGAATTTTGATTAAAACAAGGCTTTTCTAGGGTACATACATCCTTTCAAACCAGTACAGTATCCCTAAAGTTTGACACAGTATCAGGGGATTCCCTGATGGTAAGGTTTAATAGTTCCATAGTCTTCCTCCCCTTCCTCAGCAGACTTAGCCAATACTTTTTGATTATCTGCTTAATATACTCTAGGATGTTTCCAGGCATTACAATAATCTATACAGGATTAAAGGACCTCTTTCTTATTCTGTGCTTCCTGTGTTTCAGTTGTTCAAATGAGCTATACAAATAAGTTGAATTAGTTTATGCACTACAGAAAATTTCAGTTCCAGATCAAATAAATCTTTCTTTCATTGGTCTCAAACAGTATGTGTGGTTCTAAAATATAGACATTGTCTTCTTTGCCCCTATGTTCTGAATTACTTTAACCCCAATCTGTTTGACTTTGTTCTTATCTCTAAATATCAGATTACATATATAAAATAGTTTCTCAAAATCCAGAAATAATAATCACTACTCCGGACTTAATGTGTCCACACTAAAAGCTTACAGTCTAGGCCCCTGTTTTCTTATAAGCATTTTCTAAAGGAAACCATACCATTGTTGTTGTTTTTTTTTGTTTCTGGCTTATTTTGTCTCAACAAATGTCCCACATGTTCATTCACATCATTTCACGCCTCATGACATTGTTCCTTTTTGAAGCAGCACAACAACCTTCATTCATAAGTATACACCATCGTATGCCATCTGCATCTATCAGTGCATCCTTCAGCCCCCTGCATTCATTGGGCATCATGTTGAGGGCCCAAAGTCCACAGTCCACCAACATTCTCAATTTTACATAATTTCATTGTTCCCAAGAGAAAGAAAACCAGTAAACACACCCTCACCAACCTCATTAGCTAATGATTCACCCATCTCTAGCTTCTATATATCTCTAAGTCCCCTATATTCTGTATTATAACCTCTGATTATACCTTTATGCTGGTCATAAAGGTGGAATCATACAATAGCTGTCCTTTTGTGTCTGGCTAATTTCGCTCAGCATTATGTCCTCAAGGTTTATCCATCTTGTCATGTGCTTCAGGATGTCATTTTGTCTTATTGCTGCATAATATTCCATCATGTGTATATACCACATTTTGTTGATCCACTCGTCTGTTGATGGGCATTTGGTTTGTTTCCATCTTTTGGCAATTGTGAATAATGCTGCTATGAACATCAGTGTGCAAATGTCTGTTTGTGTCATTGCTTTCAGCTCTTCTGGGTATATACCAAGTAGTACTATTGCTGAGTCATAGGGCACCTCAATATTTAGTTTCCTAAGAAACTGCCAAACAGTCTTCCATAGTGGCTGTTCATCCCTTTTTATAGTGTAATAATTATTTGTTGTGTGGGTATACCATGTTTGTGAACCCATTCAGCAGCTGATGGAACATTTGGATTGAGTCAGAGCTTAGGGTATTTTCTGTGCATGTACAGAGCCCTAAGTATGTACATGGCCTGCTAGGGTCCCAGGAATATTTTGGAGTTTTTCAGAGTCTTTACTGACATCACATTCCAAAGCTTTTCCTTTTGAACTCTTCATTAGACTATTATTTGTCCCAACTGTTATCCAATGCCTCAGGCAGCCGAAAAGTTAAACAACTGCCTCTAATTGTTTTCCAAAATTGCATACTGAGGAAGCTCTGAGTCAGTCTAATAGAGACAACCTTGCAAGTCGGATGTTCAGGGAACTGCCTGGGGTGGGGACGTGCTTTGAAGGAGCTCCAGCCTTGTAGTGCCCTCCAGTGCCTGCCAGGAAGCTGGCTCCAAAGCTACCATAAGCCCAAAATGCAGATGGGGCAGGAGCAAAGTTCACTGTCCCCACGCAGATAGGCTCTTTCTCTTGAATAAATGCTCTCCAGAGTGCTACAAGCCTTGGTTTATTTCCAGAGTTCTGGAAAGGTTGTTTCTGGCTATGTGTGCCTATTTTCTCCACGTTTTTATGGAGGGAAAAATTTTTGGAGGTTATTTCTCGACCATTTTCACTGATGCTAATTACTTCAGAACCTCAGAAATCAGAGACAACTGGGAGGAAATCCACGCCAAGTTTCATTGATTGATTTCTAGTATTTCCTTCAGGTAATGTTGCTGGGGTTAAGAAAGGCCACCTTTGTGTGGAAAATTCCTCTCATCATTTATACTGGCAATGGCTTTTGTGAGTGGTAATAAAAATAGTGTAAAAATGAAAAAGATAAATTTTATCTTCAGAGGCTTAGCAGGAGTGCAGCCATGTCACACTCTTCCTGCCTCTTCTCTGATCATCAGCTGGTTGGGAGGATGTGACAGTAAGATGTGGAAAAGATAAACTCAGTGCAGTAGGAAAACTACCACATCCTTTTTCTGTCACAACCACCAAGTGAAATAAGTTATTGATTTCAGCTGTAGGCAACTGCCAGGAAATAGTAACAAGATTTTAGTTTGTATAATATGGGAAAACCCAGGGTTTATTTTTGCTTTTGAAGTATTAATACTGGATTAAATGTGTGCTATGGGAATTGAGTCTGAGTGCCTGGAGGCATAAAACAGAAAGCTATGACAGCGCGAGCAGAAAATTGACTTGTTTTTCCCAGAAACAACATTGTAGTCACCAGATTGTTCTCGACATCCTTCCCCTCTAGATCAGAGCTTCAGGAACACCTGCACATGAGTCGCTTGAAGGGCTTCTCACTAATAGCCTTCCCAGAACCACAGCCAGGGAGTTAGAACAACCTAGACAATGCCTAGGGACATGCATTTTAGCATGTTAAGTGTTGGGCAGAGGCCTTAAACTACAGTTCTATTAGACAGCTTTATTCAAAGCACACCATATGATGGGTTTTGGCTTATGCACACACCTGTGGAAGTATCACCACAGATAATGACCATCCATTACTCCTACAATTCCTCTTGCCTCCCTCCATGCCCACTCCCACTCCCCAGGTGATCAATGTCTGTTGCTATAGATTAGTGTGTATTTTCCGGAATCCCATAAATATAATTATACAGTATGATTTTTTGTTCTTGGTCTGGCTTTTCTCATTCAGTATAATTATTTTGAGATTTATCCATGTTGCTTTGTGTAACAGTAGTTCATTCCTTGTCATTCCTGAGTAGTGTGCCATTGCTTGGGTTCCAGCTCCACTTCTTTATGCAATCACTGCCCTAGAATACTTGGATTGTTTCCACATTGGGTCTGTTTTGAATAATGCTGCCATACATATTCAAATACAAGTATTATGTTTTCTCTTGAACAAACACCCAAGAGTATAATTGTTAGGCCATATGGTAGGCATATATTTAACTTTTTAAGGAACTGCCAACCTATTCTCCAAAGTGGTTGGGCCATTTTACATTCCCACAGCAGTATATGGGAGCTACATTTGCTTCACATGTCCACCAAAGCTTGATACTATTGGTCTTTTTAATTTTAGACATTCTAGTAGACGTGTTGGGGCATTTCACTGAAATTTTAATTGGCGTCTCCCTAGTAACTAATGGGCAATTATCCTTTCATGTGCTTCTCTGCCATCCATATATATTATTGGTAAAGTATCTGTTCAAATCTTCTGCTCATGATTTTCTTATTATTGAGTTTTGACAGTTTTAGAAAACATATCCTAGATACAAGTTCTTTATTAGATACTACCTCCAAATATTTTCCTTCAACATGTAGCTTATCTTATATTCTCTTAACAATATATTTTGAAGAGCAGGAGATTTTAATTTTGATAAATTCCAATTTAAAAAATATTTATGGCGCATGCTTTTGGTGTCATGCCTAAAATATATTTGTCTAACTGAAGGTCACAAAGATTTTCTCTTCTGATTTCTGACGTGATTGATAGGCCCAGAGATATTTAGCCCAGCTCTCTCCTTTTGTGGATAAAGAAACAGAAGATCATCTCCGCACATTTGGTTGGCAGCAGAGCCAGCTCTCCTGAGCCTGGTTCATCACAGGCTGGAGAAGTGACCCACTAGGTCGCACAAATAGCCCTAGGAATTCAGGGAGGCCCCAGAAGGACTGTGAAGCACTTGGACAGAACGTTACCAAAGAATATGCATGGGAGGCAGGGGAGCGCGTGGAGGGACACAGGGCCATCAGCGGACGGTGCATGAGCGTGAACGTGCAGGGCCTGCTTCAGGCGGGCCTCAGGAGGAGGTCAGGGTCACGGGGCAAACTGCAGCTGCCAAGGCCTATCAGGCTGTGGACGAGGGGCTTGTCCAAGCCCAGCACTTTACAAAGCCCTTACACATGCACCCTCGCCACCTCAGTGCACTCTGACAGACCCCCACCCCCTTTCCATCTTTGGAGACTGTTGAGCACAATAACTCTGGTGGCCTGTAGGTAGGATGCACAGGAGCTCAGCGGAGTAGCAAGAAGGACACAGGAGCAGAGGAAGGGTGGGTGCCTCTGGGAGGCAGCCAGGTACAAGCATACATTGTTCCCTCAGGGTGTGACAGACACAGATAGGGCTTGAGCAGGAAGCAGATGAGTGTAACCTCATGGCTGGGACATAGCCAGCCCAGGACCAAGGAAGGAGGCAGGCTTGTGGTTAGGGCCTGTGGGTTTGTGGCAGGACCACTGGAGGTTCAAGGGGGCTGCAAGGAAAGATCAGACCCACCAAGGTCAGGCTGCAGTGGCAGGAGGCTTTGTAGGGCATGCACAGTGGGTGGTATATAAGGCAAAGCCCCGTCTTGGCAAAGAACCAGAGGCTGAGGCAGGGTAATCGAGGCCCATCCTAGCAATTGCACCAACAACTGCAGGTACAGGGTCATAAATGGTGGCCCAGGGAACTTTGAACCTTACTGAGCTGCCTCTAAGTGAGCGTTTTTGGCAATGACTTAGAGACAAGCTTAAGCCAGACACAGACAGAGCAGGAGGAAGTGAGGTGGAGGCCTCAGATGTCAGGCTGAGCAATTAGATTTTATGCCCTGGGGGCCACGGGGACTGCTGGAGGTGGAGCCACAGTGTGTGTTATTCTCGGAGCTGGGGAAACACCTAACCACAGCATCTCATCATTGCCCCAAGGTGTATGCACTCTCTGACCCCACCCCACCCCACCACCACCACCAAACTACATGGCTTGGGCTCAGGTAGGGACAAAATGAGCGTTTAATGAGCACATTGTTAGTCCTCACTTCGGTATGAATGGAGCCAACAAACTGTCCAAACTTGGATGGGTTCAGGAGCTAGGCATGCCTGGGAGCTCAGCAGAATGGGCATGGCAAGTGGGAGAGGATTCAAGGACCAAACGAGCCAGAAACAGCAGAAACTTTTTCTGAAGTCCTGGAAAATAAGGCCAAGCAATACGTACACACTTTGATATAGCTGTATAATCATCTCCCTATGTATTTATGAGTGTGTAGGATCTATATATAAAATAAATTCAAATTGGCTGCAATTTGCAAGTGCTGATGCTGCTGTTAATTCCAGGCCCAGCACCAGGCGGCAGGAGCGAGCGCTAGGTGAGCGTAGGCATTGTAAAAGACATGTCAAATGCAGCAAATGCTGCAGATAGTTCCTGTTGTTTCTGCATGATTCCTTTTATTCCTTTCTTAACACTAATTTACGACAAAGGGTTTCAAATTTGGGAATATCTGTCAGCTTCTGGCTGCCCTGCCAGCTGGGGGCATCTTCTCTAGCTGCCCCCTGGCCCCCGCTCAGGGTGGTGGGGGGAGCGGAGCTCAGCCTCAGCACCCGGCGGCTGGAGAATACCCGGCCATGGGTTCCCTAGGGCGCAGAGTTGTCTTACTCCTTTTGGCTTCTCTCAGGCTTCATCTAGTGCCTACACCTGCTTTGGGACTCAGTCCATGTTTAGCAAGGAAACAAATGAAATGCATTGAATAACCAGGTAAGGCAGGAAAGGCGGTGCTGGCCTAGCCAGGAGGAGGCAGCCAGGGCAGGCCTACCTCACCTTGCAGACTCCAGGGTCCGCCTAGCCATGTTTATTAAACTGTCACATTTGGAATTCCGGGCCAGGAAAGATGAGGGAGGGAGTCACAGGGAGCTAGAGGAACAGGTTTTGAGATGTAAGAGAATGAAAGGGGGTTTCCCTACCTCCTCTCTCCCATGTGCAGATCTGCAGCCCATGAGACGTTAATTCTACAACCTGCAGGTGGTCCCTGTAAGCGTGACCTTGTCAAATGCCTCTGACCTCACAGAGCTGGGGCAGGCCTAGGACTAAAGGGGGTGAGGGAGAGGCAGATCCTTGAGGCTTTATTCTAGGGATGAGCTGGTAGGGCGGGAGGCAGGATTTGCCACTCCTTCTGGTGACAGAATGTTTGTGTATATTTTTCTAAAGCAAAAACATTGGAGTGGAATTTGTACCTTGCATTGAAAATAGGGAGCGGCAAGGAAGACCCAGTCCCCAGGACCCATGGAACTGAAGGTGGGGTCCCAAAGGAGAGTGGCCACAGAAGCAGTGGGGCGATACTGAAGCCATCCCCTAAGTTCTAGCCCTTCCTTAATTATGAGAGTGAGAAAACAGGAAAGCAGTTACTGCCACCTATTTGGGGCAAAATACATTTCCTGTTATTCTGCTCTCACCAGGCCAGAATGAAAATGAAAGGCAAATGTCTCACATTAAGAAGGAACTCCCTCTTTGGAAGAGCTACCCTCTGTAGGAAGTAGTGGTAAGGACAAAAGTATTGCTGAATGTCCTTGCTTTGGAATAAGGACACTGTATCATGGCATTTTTTACCTTGCTGTATCCAGGATTTGTGAATTTCACCTCCCTCTGAAGCTGTCCATGAAAAGGTTTGGAGCTCATGGTACAGGTGCTTCACCAAAGCCTTCAGCTCTAACCTCTTTGTGCCTCAGATTTCCTGTATGTAGAATCCCCTGCATGGAATCAAAAAGAAAAATGGTGTGGAGGCATTTTTATATTTAATAGTTCAACATATAGCAATAGATTATGTATTTACAGGGCTCTGAATACGCTATTTTTGTTGTCATCTTTTCTTGCTCTGACTATTTAAAGATTCTTTTCCAAAACACTATCCACTTTGCTTACTTATCACTGCCCATAATCAAAGCCCTGGAAATGCTGTACTTGAGGTTCTGGTTTTGGACCATTAGGCGGTTAACATGGTGGAACATGAAGTATCTCTTCAGGTAAATATTTGATCTGGAATAGGACTCCTGGAGGAGTTTCTGTTCAAAATGCACCGTACCACGCCAAGTGTGATTAACAAAGCCGAGTACGAACATGGTTGGAAAAGGAAGGTAGAGTTGTATATGTCACCAGAAGGAAAGCTAGAGGAAGAACTGGGACTATATAACTTATCGAAACCTGGAGTGGACAATGATGGTGGTTAATTATATAAGTAAAGTTCTTATGTGAACTAGAACAAGCATACATCACTGTTACAAGGTGTAAATGGCAGAGTGGTATATGGGGGAAATGCAGTTAACGTAACTAAGGTCTATATTAACAGTAACATTGCAATATCCGTGCATTAATTATATTAAAGGCACTATACCAGAGCTAGATGTCAATAATAGGGGGGCATGCCAGGTATGGGATTTTTTTCTTTGGAAAAAATGATAATGTTCTCATATTAACGGAGATGAGAATGCATAACTATGTGAATTATACCAGGAGCCACTGATTATGCACTTAGGATGGATTGTATGGTGTGTGAATAAAACTGTTAAAAAAAATAATGGGGGGATATGAGGTAGAGGATGTTTTGGGTTTTATTTTTTTATTTTATTTCTTTTTTGAAGTAATGAAAATGTCCTAAAATTGATTGCGGTAATGAATGCACAACCAGGTGATGATACTATGAGCTACTGATTGTATACTTTGGATGGATTATATGGTGTGTACATATGTCTCAAAAAAATGCAGTTAAAAAATTCATTGTGTCCCTATAAAGTGCAAAAAGTTGTTGAACACACACACACAGAGCACCACAGCCAGGGCAAGGCCAGCTAAAGAAAGTTTCTTCCTCGGGCTTCTAGATTCTTGGGTGTCTTGTTAGCATGAAATGGCAAATTAAACAGGTGGAGGGTCACATTTTAAAAATTGCATGTTCAGTCTTGGTCAACTAATATTGATAGTTTGGTTGTTTAATAAGGCAGTGATTCTCAGTTAGGAAGTGTGTGTGCATTATAAAATTTTATATTTGAAAAATGAAAAATGACCCATTTTCTTCCTAGAACAAAGCAGAGAAACTAAGTCTTGAGAAAATCTTGGCTAGTGACAGTTCACAGAATATAGTTGCTGAGTCTTGTTTTTCATAATAAGGCTTGTCCTACTATAGGATGTAACAGAATCTCTGAGGAGCATGAGATCTCTGTTTTGTTTCCCTGTGGAGACATTGGATTGTCTTGTAAAAAAAAAAATTGGAAAAAAAAAGGCTACTGAAAGGTAAAACTGGATTTTCATCTCTGATTTTTTTTTTATTTTTTTTTAAATACAAAAAAAAAAAAAACAAACGCAAATATTCTTATTTTGATCATTCCATTCTACATATATAATCAGTAATTCACAATATCATCACATAGTTGCATATTCATCATCATGATCATTTCTTGGAACATTTGCATCTATTCAGAAAAAGAAATAAACTGAAAACAGAAAAGAATTTATACATACCATACCCCTTACCTCTCCCTTTCATTGATCACTAGCATTTCAATCTAAATTTATTTTAACATTTGTCCCCCATTACTCATTTTTATTCTGTATGTTCTACTTGTCTGTTGACAAGGTAGATAAAAGGAGCATCAGACACAAGGTTTTCACAATCACACAGTCACATTGTGAGAGGTATATCATTATACAATCATCTTCAAGAAACGTGACTACTGGAACACAGCTCCACATTTTCAGGCAGTTCCTTCCAGCCTCTCCATTACATCTTGAATAACAAGGTGTTATCTAACTAATGCGTAAGAATAACCTCCAGGATAACCTCTTGACTCTGTTTGGAATCTCTCAGCCATTGACACTTTGTCTCATTTCACTCTTCCCCCTTTTGGTCGAGAAGGTTTTCTCAGTTCCTTGATGCTGAGTCTCGGCTCATTCTAGGATTTCTGTCCCACGTTGCCAGGAAGGTCCACACCCCTGAGAGTCATGTCCCACGTAGACTTTTATCTCTGATTTACTGTGGGAATTTGACTGTCACATCCCAGTTTCCCTTTCTATTTGGAAAAACTTAAAACAAAGGAAGACTCCATGGTATTAGACTCTCTTTCATTCAGGTGGGACCCTACAGATGAGTAATAATTGTTTTGAGCTTTCCATTCTCAACCTGAAGAGCTGTTTATGTAACAAATGACTCTTTAGATTATTAATGCCTATTAGAAAAGTAAACCTATCAATCTTCGCCAAAAGATAAAGTATATCTTGTTCTTTAGGTATTTAATGCCTTTTCTTCATGTGCCAAGAATCCCTGAAAGAGACTTTAAAAGCCCTTTTGCTTGAGGTCAGAATGATTAACATTGACAGAATCTGCAAATTTGCTCGGTATGAGCCAATTGACAGTTCTAAAACTCCTCCTTCATCCAAAACATGATGATGTGGACTGTCCAATACCTTTTTTTCCTTCTGTTCCTTTTCTGCTAATTCAGGGTCATCTGACCCAAATGGCATGGAGTGAGAAGAAGAGGGAATGACATCTGGTTGTGTGTTCTTGGTTGTAGACTGCATCTATATATCTATGCGTGTGTTTGTGTGTACACATCTGTGTGCACATTCTTCATGCTAGGGACACAGGCCTGGTTCCAGAAACAGAAAGATAACAGTGGCATAACTAATATGTCTATAAGATCTTTGGCACCTTCTCATTAGCTGGTTTCACAAAGCCAGTCAGCTCTTGAGAAGGTTGGCAAGTGGTATGAACCCATATAGGGCAGGGATTGATTGACTTGTCCACCTGTGTTAGTACAGTCCCTCATATCAGAACAACTGGGTTTTCCTGAAAACATCTCAGAAACAACCTCAGAGTTGTGTTATGACCAAGTAAATAACAGAGGTTGAGGACCCCTGCCCAGATCCTTCGTATCAGGCGGGTGCAGCCATTCTCTAGCTGCTAACAGCTCACCGCTGTGCTTTCTGAGGATTATCCTTGGCAGACCAGAGCCATCCAGCTAGGACATGCTTGAGAAGGTTCTGCCCTCCCCCAGAGTAGCTCAGAGTCTCAGAGCCACCCTTCTGTCCCAGGTTGGGACGACTGCGGGGCCATCATGCTCCAGTTTCCTGGGAATCGAGCAGATACTGCACACTTGCTGAGCCCGCAGCTGCGCCTGACCTCTTCCCTGACCTGTCTCCTGTTCTCGCGCTTGCAGGTTTCCTCTGAAAGCTCTCCCTCAATAAATCACTTGCCCAAACTGCTCCTAGGAACCCTGACCCCAGACAGTCCTGGGGAGGTCCTGAGAGGGGTGGGATGCTGGTGTTGGGTCATTAGCTTTTGGCGATGGGGACCCCAACTGTGGTGGCAGGTGGGGTGCTGGCCTCCAGGCTCTGGCCTGTGTAGGAGGTCAGTTGCCAGGACTTTCACCTGTGCAGAACTGGGACTGGGCACAGGGAGGCAGGGGTGCACTGGCTGGTGCAGTGCCTCTAGGGTTTGGGAGGTTGGGGTCAAATATTAACTATCAGGATCATGGATACACTGAAGAGAGGAAGGGCAGGCCAGCTCTCTTAAGCCCAGCAGTGTGAGAATCAGAGGGCCTTCTTGCCAATGTTTAGTCCCTCATCCCTTAGAGCAGAGTGCAGACTGAGCTGAAGTACAGATGGCAGAACTTGAGCAAAGGATGAATTCTCAGCCCAGGTAAGTCTCATATCAGTTAAAAGTCAGCTGCTGCCCAGTCACTTTGGGCTCCTTGTGCCAGTAGAGCAAGAAGCAAAGTCAGGCGCTGACAGGGAAGATGTGGGACTCTGAAACTTGGGAGAAGGATATATGGGTATGTGCTCTTGAAGTCCTTGGGCTGGCAGAAGTGGCCCACTCATCCTTGTTGGAAGATAGAATCACCCCATAATCCCCTCTGCCCAAAACAATGCAGAAACCTCAGATAAGGCTTACATGACAACGTGATGATGTTTGCCCTTCTCAGTATATGCCCCCCTCCCCCGATCCCTACCAGAACAATGATTAGGATCAAAAGACATCACAACCCAACTGAGGAAAAGGCATATGGACCTATAGGAGTCAGCTCAAAATTTGAGAATCTTGATATTGTGTTTTAATGCCCCCCAGAGAGCATCCATTGCAGAAGAGATACCAAAACCAGGTAGATGGGATGACTTGACCAGTAGGTATCAGCTTCTGCCTTGATCACCCCAGGGCCTGCACAATGGGCCCATAAATGGAGAAATCTTGTTAGCAAAATTGGAGACAAGGTATGGGCCCAGAAGCATGGGCTCCCTCTCATCAAGGTCACTCTAGATACTGCCACTGCTGAATGTCCAATCTTCCAGCAACATAGACCAATGCTGAGCCCCCAACTTGGTACCATCTCTTGAGGAAGACCATACAGCTACTTGGTGACAAAGTGATTTCACCAGATTCCTTCCAATCTTCAAAAGACAGCAGTTCACCCTGACTCGGATTGACATGCGTGCTTTTCCTGCCCACAGTGTCTCAGCCAGCACCACTATCCAAGAACTCACACAGTGTCTGATCGACCATTTAACATTTCTGTGGGTCAGGGGGCTCACTGTACAGATGACGATGGGATCCACTGGTCCTACCACATACCACCTGGTTCAAAAACTGCCAACCAGATACAACAGTGGAACAGCCTTTTCATGTTGAGCAGCGGTTTCAGCACGACATGCTGGGGACGGTGCTCACCTTGAGGATGTGTTTATACCATAAATAAATGGCCATTCTGTAGCACTGTGCCTCCAGCAGGGGAAATATATGAGCCTGAGCACCAAGAAGTCAAAGGACTTATGACCTTGCTCATTTTCACCCACACGGGGAATTTGTTCTCTTCATCCGCGCAATTGTAGGCTCAGTGGATCTAGAGGTTCCCAAGGGAGACACTTCCTCCAGGATGCGCAGTAAGAGTCCTACTTCACCTATCTATGACTGCCACCTGATCACTTTGGGTTCCTCATGTCAATTGTCCAGCAGCAAAGAAAGAAATTGCCATTCCAGAAGAAGCAGTTGATCCTAGTCATCATGGAAAGTGGGGCAGAGGCAAAGAGTAATATTCTGAGTCTCAGGTGATCCACTGGAGCATCTCTGAGTACTCCACACCCAGTGGTAACTGTAATTGGGCAAGTAAAAGAAACATGGCCTGATAAGAGTCTGGAACAGCCACAAGGCATGCTACCAGCAGAAGTGCCAGATGAGGGGGAGAGGGACCTAGGGTGAGTGGGAG
>PVIY010048917.1:0-17035 GCA_004026745.1 Myrmecophaga tridactyla
AAAAAAAAAAAAGAGGGAATTGGGCGGGGTTTCTCAGGCATCAGGGAAAGGTGCCAGGTGACCAGAGTAACTGGAGAAGGCGGGGGAGAGAAGTGGGGCCCTGGTGAGGCCCTCCCTGCCTCCCAGACACCCCAGGGAGAAGGTAACTGCGAGTGGAGTCTGCCGTTCGCCTGGGCGCCTCCGGGACTTCGGAAGCCGCCGAGGAGAAAGAAGCGAGAGAAAACAGGTTTCAAAAATAACTAAGTCGCCAGCTTGCCACCTCGACCCGGTTAGGTGAGGGGACGTAAAGGTCTTAAGGACCTTTTGTAGGCAGGGAAGTCCTCCTCCCCACCCCCAGGCCGGACCTCGCCCCCAATCTCAAGCAGATACCTGCGTTCACAGGCTCACACCTGGATGGGTCTCTGCGCGCCGGGGTGTCAAGAGATGAACCAGCGGGTTGGACGGGGTGGGGGGAAGGGACAAGTGGGATCCAGCCGCCGACCGCTCCGCAGGGGCGGGGGCCAGCCCGCAGCGACCCCTGGGCACGCGGCTTGGGAAGACGCCCTGGTCCCCGTGGCCCACGTCCATAAGCTCGGCCCTGAGCCCACTCCCCCTCCCCAGGACACGACGCCGAGCTCCTGCCTCCTCCCAGCTGCTCAGGGCGGCGAGGGGTGGGGGCCGAAAGGTGGGAGAGGTGCTGCGCGCCGGTCTCCTGCTGACCTGCGACCCCTTCCCACTCCCGCCTACACCTGGGGACCCCGAGCTTCGGTCTCTCCCCCTCGCTGCTGTCCCTCCTCCTCGGCTGCACAGAGCCTGGGGGGGGAGGGGTTGGGGGGACTTGACCCCGGGCGACCCTCCGACCCCGCAGGGCCGGGGAAGGGCTGCTCCCAGCGGCGCGCGCCCCGCAGGGTGCACGGCAGGCCCTGCCTCTCCCCCAGCTGCGCCGAACTCCGGGCGCCGCGGGGGTCCCTGTCGGCCTCGGCCCGACCCCGGCCCGGGCCCCGGGGGACGCGCGCACACTCACTTCGGTGCCGGCCGCCGCCCCCCCAGCTCTGCTTGGCGAGGCTGGGGCTCCGGATCAGCGCCCGCCCGGCGGACTTGAGCGCGTCCATGGCCCGCTCCGGCCGCCGCAGCCCAGCCGCCGCCAAAACTCCTTCAGGAAAAACTTTCCGCCAGGGCCGCGCGGCGCGCGCGCTCCTCCCCTCCCCGCGCCAGCTCCGCCGCGGCGTCCGACGGGGCGGGGCGAAAAGCCGGCCAGGCCCCGCCCCGGACGGCCCGCCCCGCCCGTGCCCTCTGGGTGGGGCGCGCTCCCAGTCCTTGCGTAGACAAAGGGCGCCCCTAAAATAGCCAGCCGAAAGCTCGAGACCGCTCGCGTTTCCTTCTTTTCCGCAATTCCCTTCCTCCCCGACCTGTAGGAGTTGGCGAGTCCGAGAGCCGCCCACCCCGCCGCGAGACTGACTGCCCCTAGGATTTCCTCGCCAGCCCTAATGAAAGGTTCTGGGAGATCATTTTACAGATAGGAAGACTGAGAGCCAGAGAAGAAAAAGGGCCAGAGGACGGGGATGCACAAAGCAGTGGAAAGCTTAGAAGGAGAGGGTGGAGGTGGTGGCGCTTTGTAGATATGGGACTAGACTGTGAAAGTTTGCTTTAGCAAAACCACGTGGGCACTTTACTCACCCACATAGCAGGCAGGCTGCCCCCCTGGCACTCTGGACTGCCTCTGCCCAGCTTTCTCCCCCCAGGTAGCCTCAGGAGGTGGCATGGCCTGGGACATTATGCTGTGAGGTATGGGGGAAAGCATTCCTCTGATACTAACTTGCTGTGCGACTTCAGGCAGTTCCTTCTCTGGGTCTCGTTCTTATCTGTAAAGTAAAGTGGCTGGCCTGCTGCATGCTATTGACCCAGATTCTGCCCCCTTCCTGCAGGTACTCGAGGGACCAAGGAGTCTCCATCCTAGGACTCCTCAAACACAGGTGTTCTAACTCCAGGATTCTAGAATTCTTACTCTTAGAAATTCTGTGTCTGCCTGTCGGCCTGTGTCAAAGGAGCAAAAGGAAAGTATATCTGTCCGGACTTGTGACCTGGCTTTTTCTAGGTAGGGTGTCTCAGCAAGGCCAGCCAAACAGAGAGCAGGGACACGCGAACCCTCACTCTGGCCTCTGCTTGCTCCAGGCTCAGAAGCCAGGACCCGGGTTTCCGTGATGGGGAAGAGAGACTACTCTGCCAGCCCCACCTGGGTCAGGAGGCCTCACTTACATGGTCACTCCCCTGTTTATAAACAGAGTGCTTTTTCAGCCATCCTGTCCTTTGCTCCAACAACAGTGCTAAACTGGATATTGAAGCCAGGTATAAACCCATTTTACAGAATAGGAGCCCAAGGCTCAGAAGTAAAGCATTCACTGAGGGTTTCCTGCACATCAGAGGCCACATCAGACTCAGACCAAGGGCTGTAGACCAGAGTGGAATGTTGGGAGCTTGAATCCAGCTCTCCTCCTTTTGGGCAAACCCCCTCAGGGGCAACAGTACCCATTCCTCAGAGGTGTCTGTGAGGATGAAATAAAGTGAGTTGGAGAGGTTGAGTAACTTACCTTTAAAGTTGCCTCCTCCGGGAAGCCTTCCTTGACTCCCACCCAGGGGTTAAGTTTCCTGTGGGCTCCACAGGCCTGCTTTTGGAATGGCAAGTATTGCTACTGCCTGTTTCTACTCTTCTCGCTCCCACCAAAGTTGTATCCTTCAAGGGCAAGTTTTTCTATTCATTTCTGAATCCCAAATGCCTAGCATAGGGTCCAAAGGGAGTTGGACACAGTCAGTGTTTGTTTTTTTTCCCTCCTCCCTCCTTCCAGCTTTTCACCACACCAGGCTGCCTCTTCCCACAGAAGGGCTGTGGCAACGGGTAGGTAGACCCTGAGGGCTAACACCACTGGCTCTCTCACATCAAGCCAGTGAGTCTTGGAGAAGCAGAGCACATTCTGAAACCTGAAGGAAAAACAATCATTCACGCTGGCTGGAGAAGGGCAGGGGGTGGTGTCCACCTGGCAGGGGGCACCATATGGGCCTGGTAAGCAGTCAGGCCTGGGAATGCCATGCATGCAGCAAAAGCTGTTTCTGTGCCCTTCACATCTCTCGGAGGCGGCTTGCTGGGAGCTGTCAGCCATGCGTCCCCTGCAGAGGGGCAGCCTGCCTGTGCCCCTCCTGCCAATCCCAGAAACAGAAGCAGAAACAGAAGGTCAGAGGCATGAAGGGCCTCCTTTGAGGTTACAGTATGCAATTCCTCATTTCACAGATGAGAAGCCTCAGGCCCAGAGAGGGGTAGTGACTTGCCCAAGGTCGCACAGCAAGCCAGGACTAGAGGCTGTCTCCTGCCTCCCTGCCCAGATGCTTTTGAAAACGGGGGAGAGCAAAGAAATCTTGAGAATATGCTAGTATTCAAGAAGGGGTTTTAACATGGTCATTCCCTGAAACTTCGGGTATTTATGTGACACCTGAGACTCTGAATCAGAGTACTGAAGCTATGAAAGTCAGCATTATCCCATATAGCAACTGTGAAAAAAAATTGAAAAATGATCAGATTTCAACTAGAGATGTGATTGAAGCTGATCTGGACTAAGGGAAATCAGAATACAGGGTAAAGGGTGATATGGTCCATGTTTTAAAATGTCACCTTCTGTGTGAGATCAAAAGAAGGGATGTTTATTTGGTGCAAAATTTATATTGTGGGTAGCACATTATCTAATCTAATTTGTATGGTCAGTTAATTTGAACACCATAATTATATGAAATCTTGAATATGGCGTGAGACCTTGTTGGTTTGTACAGGTTAGAGCGATGCTCTGATATACCCCAGAATAATTTGGGCAGAGAATAAAAAAAGTGTTTGCAAAGACCCCTTGGGAGACTGGGGAGAAAGGAGGAAAATTCCATTTGGGGAATTCTTGATATTCTCACAAGCAGTGGGGACAACTAATTTAATAGGCCTGAGCCCTCGATCTTAGGGTTCACCCCTATGAAATTTATTCCTGCAAAGGATAAGCTAAGCCTACTTATAATTATGCCTAAGAGTCATCCCCAGAGAACTTCTTTTGTTGCTCAGATGTGGCCTTTCTAGGCCAACGCAGCAGGTGAACTCACTGCCCTCCCCCCTACATGGGACATGACTCCGAGGGGTATGAATCTCCCGGGCAATGTGGGACAGAAATCCTGGGATGAGCTGAGACCCGGCATGAAGAGATTATGAAAACCTTCTTGACCAAAAGGGGAAAGAGAGAAATGAGACAAAATAAAGTTTCAGTGGCTAAGAGATTTCAAACGGAATCAAGAGGTTATCTTGGAGGTTATTCTTATTTGTTATATAGGCATCCCTTTTAGTTTATGGTGTATTGGAGTGCCTAGAGGGAAGTACCTGAAACTGTTGAGCTGTGCTCAAGTGGTCTTGATTCTTGAAGACAATTGTATAACTATATAGCTTTTACACTGTGACCATGTGATAAAAAATAAATAATGGGGGTGGGGGGGATAAAGGGTAAAAAAATTGCATAGATGGAAATACTAGTGGTCATGAGAGGGAGAGGTAAGGGGTATGGGATGTGTGAGTTTTTTCCTCTGTCTTTTTATTTATTTTTCTGGAGTGATGCAAATGTTCTCAAAATGATCATGGTGATGAATTCACAACTATGTGATGATATTGTGAGCCACTGATTGTACACCATGTATAGACTGTATGTGTGTGAAGATTTGTCAATAAAAATATTTTTAAAAAAGAGGGGGTTTAAGGTAGTTGTTCTTTTCCTGATTTTTGGTTGGTTAGTTGGGTTTTTGTGATTGTTTTTTCTTATCTGATGATCTGTCTTTGGAAAAATTTCTGCAATGATCATGTATCTTTTAATAATCAGAAATTTAAAAATAATAAAAGTTGGGGGGCTGGGGAACTATCTATAGGAATTACTGGCCTTTGTCCCTAGGAAAATGGAGACAGAACCAGTCTTACTGTTTCTTCCTCCTGGGGCCCGCGTGGAACCCCAGTGGGATAGTGGGCCCAAGAGAGCTGGGAGGGCTGTTGGCCTCTCTCCAGTCATCTTTGGGGCTTGCAGTGGGATCGAGACAAAAGCCCTACATGGGATCAGCCTCAAGGCCACTTCCTCAAGTGGCCTATCCCCCTTACATTCCCGAGTCAGTCCCTTAGGCTTGCTGGGCCTTCTTTTCATCTGTAAAATGGGAGTTACCAGTGGAAACCAGCAAAGCCCAGCGGCTAAACCCGAGGATGCTGGAGCCTGGGACTTCGGTCCCCTGACTTCTTCATGTTGTGACCTTAGGTGCATCATTTAATTTCCATGGGCCTCCGTTTCCACCTGCGTAAAGTGGAGATTATACTTCATGGAGTTGTTGTGAGGATTAAATGAGTTAATATTTGTGATGTGTTCAGAATTAGGTCTGACATGTGCTATGTTTGTTGTTTCCTAGTTAGATGTCCAGTGCAGATGAAACGAATGGGGTGGTTATCATTATTCTTGGCTGGTCCCCAGGGAAGGGAGCTTTCTAGGGATTGCAATCAGCCTGGCCTGTCTGAGCTGTGGGTAGTCCGGCCTTGCCCCGGGGCCTCCCATCCCCCACGCTGGCAGGACAGGGCTGCCCCGTCACCCTCCCTCAGGCGCAGGTTTGCGAGCTCCCACCAGGGAGACAGAGAGAACCTGGGCCACCCAGTGAGTCGGGAGCCCTGGAGCTGCCCGCTTACTCAGCTCTGGCCTTTCCCCTGATCCACAGGGACTCTCCTGCCCTCTGAGGCCCGCAGACCTGGTAGCCCCAACCAGTTGCCTCTGAACCCCTCCCTCAACCTCTTCCCATGCTGCTTCCTCTCCCAGAAACATCCAGCCAGACTGCCTCCCCGACTCTCCCGGTCCCTTCACCTTTGGCCAAAGGGTCTAGTTGGCCTCCTCCCCAATACCCACAGTGACAGCCCACGCACAGCTTTCCGTCCCCAACGCACATGCACACACGTACACACCTAAACAGCAACTGTTTGACCCTGGAGCTCTACATACCTGGGCTCTAAAACCAAATCTACTTATAGCTAGGTAACATTAGCTACCTCTGAGCCTCAGTTTCCTCATCTGTAAAATGGGGATGATACCTGCCTTAGAGGACTTTGTAAGGTTTCCTAAGGATAACACGGAAAAGCCTTAGCCCAGCGCCCGGCATGTGACAAGCCAGGTAAATGGTAACCTGGTTACCGTTAATTTTAGGGTTTGGAGAACCAGTTTGCCTCCCCCAGCATCCCGAGTATGCCTTACCTGTGCTGGAAATGGTTGCTAACCCCCAGACCCTGTGGAGCCACTGACCAATGCCAGGCACCAAAGAGGTACCCAATACACATCCAAGGACTTTACTTCTGTCCTCTGGTTCTCAGAGTGGTCCTGGTGAGTGGGTGTCCCTCTGCAGGTGGAGGAACAGCTGTACCCATTGGTGCTGGGGAGGTGCTCCCAAGGGACCCCTCAGCCCAGCCCCTCCTTGTCCTGTCTGCTCTCTTTGGTAGGACCAGCAGCTGTCTCCTTCCTAGCCTGGGTGTCCACCAGGAGATCTCCAGGCTTTGGAGCCCACTGAGCTAATTAAGAATGACAAAGCACCATGGAATTGCAATTGCTACACTGTCCAATTGACTGAGGGCAACGCAGCAGCACCCACGGGTTTGAATCCCAGCTCTGCCACTCATCAGCTGTGTGCTCTCAGGCAGGCTGCCTAACTTTTCTGAGCAGCAGGTTCCTTGATGGTAAAATGAGGATTCATTTGAAACCACTTAGCTCTTCCCAGGAGAACCTTTTAAATCCGTGTGTGTAGCAGAGGGCCCTGGACAGGCTAGTCCTATCCAGGTGAGAACAGAAATTAAGTGCTGAGAAACTTATAGAGCAATTTGATAGAGTAATTTTATGCTTGTTGAGTCTAATAATACAAAAAATTAGGCTTGTATTTCATTCTCCCCTATTTTTCATTTTATTTTTCTAGGAATTCATGTTCTTTGCATTTTGTATGCAAAAAGCAGTGGCCTTTGACAGATTAGAATGTTTTTTTTAAAGGCCCCTCTTCACAGTTGTTTTGAGAAGCTTTACTTCAGGGGACTTTGCAAAACAGACATGGTAGCGATCTCACCACAGCATTTACATAGTTCTAGGGTTTGATTTCCAGGAAGTTTCAACTTCTGAGGCTCCCAAAGCCTGCAAGATAATAAAGACCAAATCTCTTAGCTTGATTTACAGGCTCTTCTCACTATAATCCCAACCTCCTCCTGTATGACACATCCTTGTCATGCCACCCTTCACTCTCTTGCCCCAAACTCCCAGTGCCTTCTTCCTACTCCATACCTTTGCCTATGCTGTTCCTTCTATCAGGAATGGTTTTCTCCACTTTGCCCTCCAACTGACAAACTCCTATTCGTCCTTTAAGACCCAGACCTAATGTCACCACTCCTGGGGAGTTTGTCCCAATGCTACCCCGTGCTTTCACCCCAGACAAGGTTAGTTTCTCTCTCCTCAGTGCTCCCATAGTGCAGCATAATAATGTGGAGGCAGGACATTGCAGTGGTTAAGGCTACAGAGCCACGAGTCAGAATGATGTGTTTCAGACCTGACTTTGCAATTGTGTGATTTGGGTAAGAGACTTTACTTGCTGAACCTCAATTTCCCCATCTGTACAGTGGGGTCCACTGTGAAGAGAAAGGGTAGGTAAAAAATTCCCAGCACCATGGCGCATAGTAGAAACTCAAAATATGGCAGCTCTTGTTAATTTCATCCCTCTGGTTTACAACTTCTCAGGTGGTTGTTGTTGTTTTGGTCTTCCTACTCTACAGGTTGCTCCTTGAAAGCAGGGACACTGGGAGTGTCAGATTTTCCTGGCTATTTCCTGGATCTAGTGCAGGGCTTGCACAGAGGGATGTGTTGCATACGGGTGTCCAGCTGTTCCTTGCCCCATGGTGCTGGTTAATGCAGCTCCCTTCTCCATGTGTGCTCATAAACCAGCTCTCTGAAAGAAAAAAAAAAATCCTGATTTATAGCATTTGCCAGTTTCCATGGTGTAAATACACCTGCCGTGGCCAATTTCAAGTTACCAAAGTTTACCAACCAGCTTGCAAAATTTCTGAATATTTAACAGTCTGCCATCCAGCCCAACATCCCTCTGGGTGTGGCTACTCTGAGCAGAGATGCAGAGGGAGCCCGAGCCCTGGTGGAGGAGCAGGCAGGCCTCCCATGCCCTCACCCAGCCAGCATACTGAGGGCCACCCAGGGGAAGGGCCATCAGGTCAGCAGTGCCCCATCCCAACCCCTTTGTTCTCTTGGATAAAAGCCTGTGAAATCACTCATCTAGCTCCTTCTTTAGGAGAAAGAACAGAAACTGGGCCAGTGTCCTGCAGATCCCATTCATCAACAACTATTGGGGGCCCAGGCAAGGGGGAGGGAGATGTCCATGCAGTTATCCTGGGGCCAGTTTGCAATAGCCTTGTCCCTGCAGCAGTCACAGGCTGGCCAAGCTAAAACCCCGTCATAGTCCTTTAGTCACAGTAGGCATCAAACAAAGCTTGTACACAAACTCCTCTAAAACCACGGTTCTCCCTACCCCCTCCTTCAGTCAGGCCATCTCCGAGCTGCACCCATTATACCCTTTGCATGAAATGTGCTCTCCTCCCTCCCCACTCCCCATTCTGCAAAATCTTCCCCTCCTCAGTGTCCCCCTGAAACGCCACTTCCTTTAAGAAGCTGTCCAGTCACCCACAGCAGAATACACATTCTTCTCTGGTGCACACGAGCCTTCTCCAGTATACACCATATGTTGGATCACCAAACAAGTCTTAGTAAATCAAACAACATTGAAATCATACAAAGTATCTTCTCCAACCACAATGAACTGAAGAAGGAAAAATGAAAAATTCACCAGGATGTTGAAATTAATACATTCTTAAGAAACCAATGGGTCAAAGAAGACATCATGAGGGAAACTAGGAAATACTTTAAGATGAATGAAAATGGAAACACAACATACCAAACCTCATGCGGTGCAACAAAGGTACTGCTCAGAGGGAAATTTGTAGCTGTAAATGCTTACATTAAAAAAGAATTCTTTCAGAGTCCATCCTAAGCCAGTAGCAGCTTTAGAGCCACAGCAGGTGTGTGTTGGCACAAATCCCTTGTTGCCCTCTTCCCAGCTGCCTGCCATTGCCCCTTCTCCCTACAGCAGTGGTTGCTTCTGGATGCCTTGTCAAAAGGCAGCTTCCTAGACACCCTCAGGGCTTACGGATCTACAGGTGGGACCCAGGAATCTGCACCCCAGGAGATTCGGATATAGCTGAGCCGAGAACTTGACCTTGAGAAATCTTGTCCCGCACCTCCCAGGACTGTGCCTGATTCACCTGAGAACCTGTAACTCCCACCTGTAACTGACCAGGTGCTCATTGTGCCTCTGTGGATTGAATCTGTGTCGGCCCTTAAGGCTGCACTGAGTAAGAGGGGTGAGTGCAGGGACTCTCCCTCTGATGTCCTAACTCTGCTGCTCGGGCTTTAGTCTCAACTGTAATAGGCAGAGGTAAAACCTGCCTCCTGGGATTACCGTGATGGTTAAATGAGCTCCTGTCTGAAGAGCCCTCCAGACTGTGCCTGCCCCATGTAACTGCTCAAAGAAGTCAACACTTAGAAGTAAAATCCAAGTTCCCTACCTGCTTTATGAAGCCTGCGAGAGCATTCCAGTGCCTGCCTCTCCTGCCTTAGTTCATAGCATTCTCCTGGACTTCTCTCTGCTTTACCCTGCATCGGCTGAGCTCGTTTCTGATGCAGGGCCTTTGGACGTGCTGTTCTCTCTGCTTAGGATGCTGGTTCCTCTGATCTTGTCATGGCAGCTCCTCGTCTATCAGATTTCAGCTTAAGTAGCATCTTCTCTGAGAGGCCTTCATTGGCCACCAATACAAAAAAGTTTTCTAGTTACCTGATTTTTAAAAAACTTCCACTCAGGATTGCAGTAGTTAAATTAAAATTTTATCTTTGATATTTTTTATTAAGTTTGAGGGGATTAAATTTTTTTAATTTTATTGGAAGTATGCAATATTAGTATAGTAATTGCAGTCATCACATATTGATCACTTAATATACTATGCAAATCAATACAAATCACAGTTTTATGAGGTAGGATACAGATGGCTGATATGTATATTTCACTCTAGCGTATTTCATGTTTCTGCTCTCGAAGGATCCCAACTTTTTTGATTTCCATATGGTTTTGGGGTAGACATGGAAGTATTGAAGCAGAATCTGGGGTCTCTATTGGAGACAGAATTGAAATGACTTATTTCAATTTCGTCAACTAGATCTTTTGGTTATACCCAGTTCACAAGGCCAGTAGCTGAGGTTCTGATTGTAGTTTTGATGAGGTTCATGATTGTTTAGCCTTTCACTGTATCTTAATCTAGATACTTAATCTAGGACAAAACACTATAATGCCTAAGTACATAAGCATAGCAGCATCAGCCACCCATCCTCTGGGACCATGCTACGTGACACCGGGCAAAAGCTGTGCTACTGTGCCCATATCAGGCGTTGGGTCAACCAATTCATTTGGATTCTGATCAGACTAACTACATTCTTTCTTTTTGCATTTGGCTAACTAGATTATGTAAATGCTTCTCACTAGGAAAATTCCAGCTATGACTGAGAAATAACTTCTGTAAATCAAAAACTGACCAGAAGCCCCAGGCCTTGGTTGTCAACCACGGTCACGGTTATGATGGTCTGGATCACCAAGGCAACGGAGGTGTTGATTGCAAACACCAGGACATGGCGTTCCATGCTGAGATTCACGGGGATCTGAAACACTGCTATGGTTATAAGAAGCATGTAACTTGACTTGAATATCAAAAGACAAGCATGGCACACCCAAATATTAGCTGTGTGATGCATGAGAAATAGAGAACCTACATCTGCTGCTGACAGATCTCCAACACCAGCTCTCCCAAAAGATCCCAGTTGACTTCCATGTAACCTACTGTGAAGGGTGCCACAGCCCCTCTAAAGGTTGCAAGGGTCTGAACTTCTCTTTTGTAAACTGTTTGGGACAGTGGCTTGTAATCCCATAGGATCTGAACATAGTTCAAAACCTGGAGCCATGGAAAAATCCCACCAGAGGGACCAGTAAAAAAGATGCTTTGACAAGTAGCACTCCTTCCAGTCTTGGAACCACTGTGTAAAAACTGTCAAAGCCACATTTTGGTCTTTGGGCTGCTCAACTGGTCATCATCCACAGGACCTGAAACAATGAGAAACTCTTGGCAGACTGGTTGGTGATCTTACTGAGCTCTTCTAAGGTGGCACCTTTTTCCGGTGGCTTTTGAGTAGCTTCTTTGCTGGGTTTTGCATGAAATAACATGCTCTTCTTGGGCATATGTTGAAAAAGTGAAGACCACAAAGACAAGGACCAATGATATGAATATTGAGGTACAAGTACAATAGGTTAGCCAGGTATGTCAGGAGCTGGTTCAGCAAGGAGGCCACCAAGTAGGTCATCAGTGTCTCATGCCCACAGTAGCTGCTCAGTTTCTGGTAATGTTCAGGCTGACCACACTGTATAGGTAGGCATAGCAGGCCACGTCGGTGGCAGAGACCAAGCCATAGGTGGCCTCCAGCACCTGCATGGCTTTTAATCCTTGGCCAAATCTGAACAGCAGCCAGGTCATGACAAAGCTGATCCCTGTAAGATAGTTATCTAGCTTGCAGTGGACGTAATTGCTGAGAATGAGCACGGGGAACAGCAGTGCCAGGTAAGAGGACACTCAAAGAGTAAGGATGTCTTTTATGATCAAACTGAGGCTCATATTTTTATCTTGTTCTGCTAAATGAGGAAGAACAAATGGCTTTGATGGTTTCATCATTGACAAAAAGCCAATCAAGCAGAGAATTGCTGTGGGAACAACCCAGGAATGGCTTGGTGAAGTATATTCACAATCCATGCCTGGTTAAAGGTTAGAATCCAGGAAAATGCCTAAAATCAAGGTATCATCAAGGTGATGCTTTCTTCCCAAAGACTGGTTGCCAGCAATCCTTGGCTCTTCTGCCACACGGCAGGGTACACGGCAAGGCACATACATGGCAGTGTCTGCTGGTCTCTCCCTTTTTTGGGGGGTTTCACTGATTTCACCTTCTTGTTTCTATGGCTTTCTCCAGTCACCTGATTTTAATTCTCTGTAGAGCATTACAGCTGTCTGATATGTTTCTTTCTTTTTTTTTTCTTTCTTTCTTTGCCTATGATCTGCTTCCACCTAACCTGGAGAATGTCAGCTCCCGAAGAGCCAGAACCTTGTCTTTCCTGCTTTCTGCTCTGGACCTTGTGCTGGGTAGCAGTGGCTCCACGGACAATTGTTACATTAATTGTTAATATCACGTATCCAGGATCTGACCACCTACCTTTCCACACTGGTACAAGCCACTATCACCTCTGTCCTTGATCATTGCAGGAGCCCCCTTGCTTGACCTTCTGCTTCCCCAGTCTATCCATTACCCAGCTGGGTTTTTTTTTTCATTTTTTTTTTAAATTATGAAAAATAACATATATACAATAAAAGCAATAAATTTCAAAACACACCACAACATTTAATTATGGAACAGATTTCAGTGTTTGGTATTCCATAATTTTGGGTTTTTCCTTCCAGCTGCTCCAAGATACTGGAGACTAAAAGAAATATCAATATAATGATTCAGCAATCACACTCATTTGTTAAATCCTATCTTCTCTGTTATAACTGCACCATCTCCTTTGATCTTTTTCCCAATCTTTAGAGTTATTTGGGCTATGCCCATTCTAACTTTTTCACGTTGGGAAGGGGTATCAAATATGGGATAGGGCGATGTAGCTGGTTGATGTTCTGGAGAGGCTGGCTCCTTTGGGTTTCAGGATTTATCTGGCCTAGGAACCCATCTAGAGGTTGTAGGTTTCTGGAAAGTAATCATAGTACATGGAACTTTGTAGAATCCCAGACAAAGCCATTGGTTTTCTTTAGGGTTGGCAGGAATGGTTTTGGTTGGGGGTTGGCAAACCATGATAGGCAGTAATATCTAGCTGAAGCTTGCATAAGAATAGTCTCCAGAGCAGCCTCTCAACTCTATTTGAACTCTCTCAGCCACTGATACCTTACTTGTTACACTTCTTTTCCCCCTTTTGGTGAGGAAAGCATTGTTGATCCCATGGTGCCAGGGCCAGGTTCATCCCTAGGAATCATGTCCCGCGTTGCCATGTTTCACCCCTGGGTGTCATGTCCCAAGTAGGGGGAGGGTAATGGTTTCGCTTGCAGAGTTGGGCTTAGAGAGAGCGAGGCCACATCTGAGGAACAAAAGAGGTCCTCCAGAAGTAATTCTCAGGCATACCTATAGGTAGGCTAAGCCCTGCTACATAAATAAGCTTCACAAACCAACTTTGGGCCTCTACTAAAAACCCTCCCTTGGCTCCCCCTTTCTCAGACCAGACTGAGTCCTTAGGCTGGTCTGCTCAGCCTACCCCACTGATTCTGTCCTTCTCCCTCCATCTGCTGCAATCACGCTGGCCTCCTTGCTGTCTCTTGCACACACCAAGCACACTCCCAACTCAGGGCCTTGACACTTGCTGTTCCCTCTATCTGGAACACTCTTCCCTACGATACTCATGATGCTCATGTAACTCGTTCCCTTTCATTCTTCAAGTTGTTTCTCAAGCATTCCTTCTTTTCAAGGCCTTCCCTGAGCACCCATTTAAAGTTACAACCTTTCCTCCCTCCAGGGCCAACTTCTGGACGTATGACCAATGCAGTTGCATAGGGCCCTGTCTAGCATTTCATGTTTTGCAATCACTGTCTCAAAACTGATCTTTGAATTTGAGTTTTGTAGAAGTCTGGTGGGACAATGGTGCATGTGGTCCTGACTCTTGCAGCCCCCCACCCCCTCAAAGGATGGGTTCTTATCTGCCTACTCCCCTGCCCTCTAGAGCCCTGGATACCACCCAGCCTCACCACCCGGCCCTCGTTCTGTGACTGGGCTGTTCTCCGTGGGAAAGGCTGGCATCTCAGAGCAGGGGATGTTGGCAGCTCTGCCCCCACGTCCCCTATTCTTGGTATCACCATGACTTATCTGGTGGGTGGCTGGCCAGAGATCACATCTCAGCAGGGGCAAGCCCCTGATTCAGGTACTGAGATCATCTTAGAACAAAGGTTTAAAGACCCTTGGGGGTCACCCGTCTTCTATGAGTCAGGGAGGCAAGCCCATGGGAAGGGGACATGACAGCTTGACTTCCCCAGGCTCTTCTTCCATCTGGGGCACCAGGCATCAGCCCAGCATCTGGTAGGAAGGGGATCCTGGCAGCAGTGAGGTCCCAGAGAGTGGGCTTGTCCCCCATTGTCTTGACTAACCCTATTGTATACCTGTGCAGGGGAGCACTCCTTCTCTGTGCTGGGGGTATCTTTTCTTCCTCCTTCCAAATCTCCTGAGTCTGACATGTGTTGTCTCTTCTGGCCAGCTTCAGCCACCTGTGGGGACAAGCCATGAAGCATGAATTTTGTACTTTGGGTAATTCCACAATAAGAGTTAAAAGCTCTGATGTCTGCATGTAAAACTGGCATTGTACATAAAGATGAAGGGTAAAATCCACGCTAATAATTTAAAATGTTCATTTATCTTTACTTAGGATGATGTTAAATAGCTAATAAAAAAAAACACATGGATGAATGGAGAGACTAGAAAAAAGGAAAAAGTTTGCACATGAATCTGGCAAGTCACTTTTCCCCTACTTTTGAAACAAGGGACCCATGTTTTCATTTGGTACTAGGCCTTGCAAATTATGTAGTCCGCTCTATCTCCAGCACTCCTGGTTCTCACTGTCCAGTTTGTTCAGATTATTTTTAACGCCATTTGTCACATTCTAACCCTCTATATCATTTACTTATTTTTCATGCCAGTTGTTTGTGGTCTGCTCTCTCCTGCTGGGTGCTGGTCGATGGGGGTTTGTCTGTTGAGTTCACTGCTATTTCCCCAGGGCAGGAAGATGCCACAACACATGACAGGCATTCAGTAAATAATCAGGGAATGCTGATGAGTCAATGTCATCTGGCCCATCTATCGTGCCACTCTCTGGCAGCCTCTCCTCTTCTCTGGGCTCAGTCCCCCTAGTCCATCTTGTCCACGCTGCCCCAGATATTTCACCGTAGAAATCTGTGGTTCCAGCATTCCTTTTCAGACCTCCGTGGTCAAGCCTTTCCGTTTCCTGCCAGCCCCAGCACTGTCCAGGTGAATGGAGGCTGCTCTGCAGGCGGCAAGGAACTCCCCAGTCCCCTGGACCGACAGGCTTCTCTTCCTCCTGGGAATCCTTAGGTCACTTCCATCGATTGTCTTTGGCTGCAGTTTCTGGAGGCAATCTTTCCACCTTGGAAAAGCTCCCCTTTCTGGTTTCCCCATCCGCTTCCTACTTCAATTCCTTTTTGGCTCCAGATCTTCTCTTGGAGTTCCTTGGCCCCTTCAGCATCTAACGGCCCAGGGTGACCTTGGGCAAGCCAGCCACTCTCTTTAGGAAGAGTCAGTTGTGAAATCGGGGGCAGAGGAGTGCCTTTGTCTCTCCGTCCTCCCAGGGAACGATGGCAGGGCTGAGTCCCTTAGAGGAAAAGTACCGCATCAAACCAAGGTTGCTCCGTGCATTCCAGTTGCTGTCAGCACTGTACCCCTGACGCCCCACCAGCCTACGCTTCACCCCCTCCTCTCCCATCACACATCAAACAGTCCGTTTCTATTGCAACTGCAACCACCACCAGGCCGTTCACTCATTCCGCAAGTGTGTGATGCAACACAGCTCACAGCACGCTGGCTTCGAAAACCCAACCAGCCTCGCCACCTTCCCTGCTCTCTTCCTTAGGGGGAGACCGAACTGCTGAGGCAAAGAGACCTCAAACCACAGTGGCTTCAAGAATATACAGGTGCCTTTCTCTCTCACAAAACAGTCCTGGGGCAGGGAGTCCTTCAGAGACCCAGACCCTTCCATGGTGTTACGCTTCCAACCCGTGTGGCTTCATCGCCATCTTCATGGTTGGAGCTGTGTTGCACTGTGGCTGGGTTCAGCCAGCAAGGAGGAGAGAGAGGGGCTGGAGGAGGCTCCCAGTGACTTGATTCACAGTCTGAAAGTTGTGCTATCACTTCCATTCCCATTCCAATGACAAGGTCTTAGCCTCACTACTGCAAGGGAGTCTGGGTAATGTCCTGCATAGCAGCCATGGGCCAGTGAGGATGCAGCTAGCCGGATGACCTGCTGTCTCTGCCACGCCTACCGTCTCTCTAAGTTTAAGGTTTTGAGCAACCTGGTTTCCCGGTTTTGTGTCACAGAACCAAGAAAATGGATGGAGAAGGCCTGCAGTGGAAAAGGCACAGGGACGTGGAGGACACAGCGTTTTAAGACTATTGGAAAGACACAAGTGAAAGTTGGAATTCTTTTTAACGACTTTTGGCTAATTGTGTCTTGTTGAGTGCTCTGCCCACATGGTGCTGAAACTGGGCTCCATGGGGTCCCGAGACATGTGGGGTATGCACTTCCAGTGCCACGGGAATGCACCCCACCCCATGCTGAGAACAAGGCTGCAAAGATACCATCCCTGCCCTCAAGGAACTCCCAGTCCAGCGGAGGAGACATGCAGGATTAGAAGCAAGTCCAGGCCCCTGAAAGGACGTTGAGGAGGGAGTTCCCTCTGCCTAGGCAAAGCTAGAGAGGGCCAGGCAGGAGCGAGCGTAAAAGAAGCACCATTGTCTAGATTTAACCTCTGACTTTGGGGAATGCTTAGTTCCCTAAGCTATTCTACTAAAGCGATAAGAAGTACTTTGAGGTACAGGGAAGATTAAATAAAGAATCAAACATTTGGGTCCCAGCCCTGCTACTGTGTTTCCTAGGGCAGACCCTGCCCCTCTCTAGTCTCAGGTTTTTCACCCTGTCTACGAGGGCTCCACTAGCACATTTGACATCCTTGTAGGAAATCCTAAAAGGTGCCCTCACCAGGGGACGAAATACAGAAAGGTACCTCTTCCTCCAGGCTGGC
>PVIY010048918.1:0-17037 GCA_004026745.1 Myrmecophaga tridactyla
GATGCCAGCTTTCTTTATCCCTAGGGATGTTCTCCTCATCCACAGATCTGAGAAAGGAACTCTAACCTTAGCAGTATACTCTATACAGTTCGTCCAGTCTAAGGCCTCCATTTTTCCTTTTCCCTTCTTTTTCATGATCTTCCTCTTTACAGAGAAATTGGCAGTGGGAATGTGTAAGCCTAGTTTAGGTTCAGGAAACAAGAATACCACAGTATTTAAGTAGAAAGTGATTCATAATGGAAATTCAGCTCTTACATCTCTGAATGGTTAGACAAAGGAATGCTGACTTGCACCACAACTTCTAAACATTCATGATTCCATAGTCTTCTTTGCCAGAAGAAAATACAACAAGAAGATGGCTAGCACAGGCAGGACTCTAAAATGGTCCCCAAGATTCCAGCCCTATGGCCTACACGCCCTGCATAATCCCTTCCTCGTGAATATGAGAGGGACTTTTGAATATGATGGGGTATCACTACCATGATATTACCCTGTATGGCCAAAGGAATTTTGCAAATATAATTAAGTCCCCTGACAGTTGAGTTTGAGTTAATCAAAGGGAGATTATCTGGGTCAGCCTGACCTAGTCATGTGAGCCTTTCAGAGAGGGCAGAGGGATTCCATTGAGGAGGGTTGCCCTGATGGCCTTGAAGAAACAAACAATGCGTGTTGTGAACTGCTGTGGAGGAGGTGATGTGATAGAGAATGGTACACTGACTCTGAGGGTTAATAACGGTTTATAGCTGCAGAGAACTGAACCTTGCCACATTCAGTGAGACTTGAGGAGGATCCTGAGCTTCAGAGGGAGTCATAGTCCCAGTCAACACCTTGATGTCCACCTGGTGAGATCCTAAGCAGAGGGTTCTGCTAACTTGGACTTGGACTCCTGCAAATGTGAGATAATAAATTGGTCGTGTTTTAAGCTACAGCAACGAAAACCTAATACAGTGGATTTCACCTCATTTGTGCCATACAAATATGCGTGAGTGCCTTTAAATGAGGAACCCTGTTTTAAGGAAGTCTGGACTATGTAGTTCTTGGCTCTCTAGCTCTTGTGCTACTGGAATATACTCAGAAAAGGGGAAAAATAGGGATCATGTAACAATAGATAATATCCTGTGCAGATGATGTCTGGTCTTTTCAGAGAAAATCCTTTTTTTTTTTTTTTTTCAAAACAAATGTGAGGTTATGTCATACTGCCTCAACAGCATATATAATCCAAAATCAGCATATTCTGTAAGTCTGGTTTGGTAGTTATAAATAATACCATTTATAAGAAATCTGTGATGATGTCTGGGTTAAATTTTATTCAGCCTCGTCTACGTCTTTTTACAGTGTGAAAAGGACAATACCTGTGCACATTCCTCTAGAAATTTTTGAAGTCTGAAGGTCTGATCAAAACACATGATATATGCATAAGATATATAATGACTTCTATCTACCTGCAATAATTACCCATATGTAGAAAATAAAGTCTGTACATTTTATATGATCATCTTAAGTATTTTTCCACTGGAGAATTAAATTCCTTGGAACGATCCCTCTTCAGCATTTCCCTTTAATGGGTATAGTCTGTTTTATATTTGCAAAACTAAGGCTCATATTGTGGTTTTCCTAGAAAAGTTGAAGTCTACCCCAACATTAAATGAATGTCTTTACAATTCTGAGACTGAATACTTGCAGTTTTGAAATTAATTATTCTTGCTTCTAGGCGTACTTAGTTCCTTCAAGGTTTTATCCTCTTTGGGACTGAGTTTCCTCTAGTGTGCCATATTCAACTTCTTCTCCAGTCCCTTCTAGTTTGTCCTACTCCCATGACCCTAATAACTCATTTACATAATAAATAGTAAAGATCATTTAAAAAGCACCAGAAAGTGGTGGTGAGTTGAGATTTCATGTTCCCTTTGGGAAGTCAGTTTGGTGCCCTTTCCTTCATCTTGTGGGTTCTTGGCATATTGCAGTATGCAGGATCTGTACTTCTGTTAAATGTCCCAGACAGAACCGGACCCTCTTAAAGTCTTGGTTTCAAGAATAACCTAAAAATCCATTTTATCTCTCCAGAGTCCAAAATTTACATATAAAAATAAAGCAATCCTAATGTGGTTAGGACAGACCTGGGATCAAATCAAAATTTGGTGACCTTAAGTAAATAGAATAGCCTAACTTCCTAGACTTTAGTTTTCTCAGCTATAAAATTTGGGTACTTGCATTCATTTTGCAAACATTGAAGAGAACTAATGAAGTTGAAAACATTAGGAAGTACTTGGCACAGAACAAATGCTCCCTAAATGATATTTATATTAGTAATTTTTATATTGTTATTAATGCATATCAAACATGGGAAAATAGAAGAATGTACTGCCAAAGAAATACTTCCCCAAAGAAAAGGGAAACGCAGAAATGATGCCATATGTTTCTCAAATTACATTAACATGTGTTATATGCTAAAGAACATGTATATTAGTTATCTATTGTTGCATAATAAATTGCCACAGAACTTAGCTTTTTAAACAACCTTTTATTTTCTGAGATAGTTTCTAAGTGTCAGGAGCCTGGCAACAATTTGACTGGGTGCTTCTGGCTCAGATTTTCTCATAAGACTACAGTCAAGCTGTCAGCTGAAGCCACAATTTCTGGAGACTTGGCTGTGACTGGAGAATCTGTTCATCTGCTTACAAGCTTGCTTGCATGGTTGTTAGCAGGTGGCATCAGTTCCTCACCATGCGGCTTCTCTTATGACTAGTCCTTCCAAGAGTGAGTAACACAAGAGAGAAACAGAGAGACAGCAAGAAAGATAGATAGATAGATAGATAGATAGATAGATAGAGAGAGAGAGAGAGAGAGAGAGAGAGAGAATTCAACCCAAATAGAAGATGCTCTGTCTTTTATTACCTAATCTTGGAAGTGACATACCACCATTTCTGTCATATTCTATTGGTCATTAAGTGAGTCACTAAATTCAACCCTCTATCAGTGGAGGTGGATTACACAAGGTTGTAAATACAGGAGTTGGGTATCATTGACAGTTCTCTTGAGGGCTACTTACTATAATGTGCTATTCATCATAAAAACTGACCAGAAGATCAAAAGGGAGCAAGACAAAAGCCAGCCAAAGCAGACTTGAAATTCTGGTTTGATTAAGCTAGTCAAATAAACGTGATTTGCATTATAATCTTCTTTTTTGTTTCTTGAAAGAATCTATTTATATTTCCAGTGTTAATCAGTGGTACACATAGGTCTATTCAACACATTTCAATCATGTAATATTACTTATAGACCCTCTAGAGAACCACCATCACCTCTATTTATTCCCTCACATTTGAGTACAACCTCATTGGCTAACCGTTCACACATCTCTAGCTTCTATATATCTCTAAGTCCCCTATATTCTGTATTATAAGTCTCTGATTTTACCTTTACCATGGTCATAAAAAGTGAAGTCATACTAGTGTTTATCTTTTTGTGTCTGGCTTATTTCACTCAGCTTTATGTCCTCAAGGCTCATCCATTTTGTCATGTGCTTCAGGACATCATTTTGTCTTACTGCTGCATAATATTCCATTGTATGTATATACCATATTTTGTTAATTCACTCGTCTGTTGATGGGCATTTAGATTGCTTCCATCTCTTGGTGGTTGTGAATAATGTTGCTATGAACATTAATGTGCAAATGTCTGTTTGTGTCACTGCTTTCAGCTCTTCTGGGTATATACAAGTAGTGCTATTGGTGGGTCATAAGGCAGTTTTGTATAAAGATTCCTAAGGGACCGCCAAACTGTCTTCTATAGCAGCTATACCATCATACATTCCTATCAGCAGTGCATAAGTGTCCCAATTCCTCCACATTCTCTCCAACATTTACAGCTTCCTGTTCGTTTAATAGCAGCCATTTTCACAGTTGTGAGGTGGTATCTCATTGTAGTCTTGATCTGCATTTCCCTTATAGCCAATGAAAATGAGCATCTTTTCATGTGCTTTTGAGCCATCTGTATTTGCTCTTCAGAAAAATGCCTATTCATATCTTTAGCCCATTTTACAATTGGGTTGTTTGTTTTTTTATTGTTGAGTTGTATGATATCTTTGTATATACAGGAAAACAAACCCTTGTCCGATATGTGATTTACAAATATTTTCTCCCATTGATTTGGCTGCCTCTTCATCTTTTTGACAAAGTCTTTTGAGGTGCAGAAGAATTTGATTTTGAGGAGTTCCCTTTATCTATTCATCTATTTTTTCTTTTGTTACTTGTGCTTTGGGTGTAAAGATTAGGAAGTTATCTCTTATTACTAGGTCTTGAAGATGTTTCCTGCAGTTTCTTCTTGACGCTTTATGGTGCTAGTTCTTTATTTAGTTGTTTGATCCATTTTGAGTTAATTTTTGGATAAGGTGTAACATAGGGGTTCTCTTTCATTCTTTGGGCTATTGATATCTAATTCTTCCATGCCCAATTATTGAAGACCATTTTGTCCCAGTTCAGTGGATTTGGGGGCTTTGTCACAAATTGGTTGACCATATATTTGGTGGTCTATTTCTGTGCTCTTGATTTGATTCCATTGGTCAATACTTCTATCTTTGTACCAGTATCATGCTATTTTGACCACCATGACTTTATAATAGGTTTTAAAGTCTAGCAGTGTTAATTCTCCCACTTCATTCTTCTTTTTTAGGATGCTTTAAGCTATTCAGGGTCTCTTTCTCTTCCAGATGAATTTGGTAATTAGCTTTTCTAAATCTTCAAAGTAGGTTGTTGGAATTTTGATTGGTACTGTGTTGAAACAGTAGATCAATTTGGGGAGAATTGACATCTTAAGTATATTTAGCCTCCCTATCCATGAGCAGGGAATGCCTTTCAACCTATTTAGATCTCCTTTGATTTTTTTAGCAATGTTATGTAGTTTCCTGTATACAAGTCCTTTACGTCCCTAGTTAAGTTCATTCCTAAATACCTGATTCTTTTAGTTGCTATTTTGAATGGAATTTATTCCTTAACTGACTCCTCAGTTAGATCATTGCTGGTGTATAGAAATGCTATTGAACTCCATCTAATGTGGTTACCCATGTATGTAGTGGATTGCTTTTCTCTTAACTCTTTCAGAATTTTCTGCTTCTCTTCAATATTTGACAGACTGATTAGTATATGTCTTGGGGAAGGCCCATTTGGATTTATTCTATTTGGAGTTTGTTGGGCTTCGTTGACCTGCATATTTATGTCCTTTATAAGGATTGGGAAGTTTTCCTCCATTATATCCTCAACTAATCTTCCTAGTCCTTTACCTTTCTCTCCTCCTTCTGGGACACCAGTGATTCTTATACTTGTGTGCTTTGTTTTGTCTATCATTTTCCTGAGATCCAGTTCAAATTTTTTCATCTTTTTTTGCCTTTTGCTGTTTTGACTGTTCAGAATCAGTTGTCCTGTCCTCTAGTTCTCTATTCTTTCTTTTGCCTCTTCAAGTCTACTGTTGTGTGTGTATAGTATATTTTTTACTTGGTCTACGGAAACTTCAATCTCTGTGATACCTTCTATTTTTCTATTTATTCTTTCAAATTCTTCTTTAAGTTCTTCTAGTGTCTCCTTGATCTCTTTTTATGCCATTAAGCATCCCATTTATTTTATTTAGTAGAGTTATATAAACATCTTTGATTAGTTGTTCCAATATCTATGTCTCCTCTGGTGTTTTAATTTGGTCATTAGGCAGGGCTATATCTGTCCACATCATGATATGCTTAGTGATATTCTGTTGTCTTCAGGGCATGTAAAATATCTTGGTTGGTTTACTTTGTAAGTTGATTTCCTTCAGTAATCTAAAGCCTTGTATTTTTGGGTAGATGTACAGCAGGATGCAGGGCATGGGACAGAGTACAACAGTGTGGTGAGGTGTTGCAGTGCAGGCATATGAGCAGGTTAGGAATGCAACACTGGTACTTGTGAGCGTTGCATTATAACCTTCTTTTAAGTCTACTAAATATAATTCTGGCAAGACTGCTGATTTTTCCCAAATCTCCATTCTCCATTTTTTTACATAATAATAGAATGGATTATTTGATCTATTCCATTTTTCCCACCCTAAAATCTTAGGAATGTACTTACTTATCTACTTGATTTTTAGCTAGTTATATATCTGTTCAGAATAAAGACCATGATTTCCAATCTCTCTTGCTGATAGGCATAGCATCTGATGTGAGCAAAGTGTTGAGGGAAGCTTCAAGTCATGTCCTTTTATTTCCTTGTTTTTCTCCTTTAATGATTAAAATGTCAACTGGAATTGAACCATCTTTTAAAAAAAAATCTTTATTGTTTTTCTTGAGATCTTCTTATGCACCATATGGTCTGTCCAAAGTATACAATCAATGGCTCACAGTATCATTACATGGTTGTGTATTCATCACCATGATCATTTTTAGAACATTTGCATCACTCCTGAAAAAGAAATAAAAAGACAAAAGAAAAAGAACCATATATCCCATACCCCTTACTCTTCCCTGTCACTGACCACTAGTATTGCAATCTACCCAATTTTTAAACTCTTTCCCACCCCCCCACCATATTATTTATTTACTTTTGCCCTTCTTTTTTTCACCCACCTACCCATATTCTGGATAAAGGGAGCATCAGCCACAGGGTTTTCACAATCACACAGTCACATTGCAAAAGCTAAATAGTCATACAATCATCTTCAAGAATCAAGAGTCAAGGTTACTGGAATACAGTTAAATAGTTTCAGCTAATCCCATTTAGCCACTCCAATGCACCATAAACTGAAAAGTGATACCTGTATAATGCATGAGAATAACCTCCAGAACAACCTCTCGACTCTGAAGTCTCTCAGCCAGTGAAGCTTAATTTTGCCTCATTTCTCTTTTCCCCTTTTTGGTCAAGAAGGCTTTCTCTATCCCATAATACTGGGTCCTGGCTCATCCCCAGGATTTCTGTCCCACATTGCCATGGAGATTTACACCCCTGGGAGTCATGTCCCATATGGTGGCAGGGAGGGGAAGTAAGCCATCTTTGGCTATGATATGATAACACATTTGATAGAAATGCTCCAGGGATAGGAAAGCCACAGGGTAGAAAGAACACAAGAACTGACTCTCTGGAGGTGCAAGTTTATTAGAAGAAAGGGAGTTTAAATCTCTCTTTATTTAACACTAAATTATTTTTGGTGAATGTCAGAGGGGCTAACCTTACATTTTCAGTTTGCATTTTTCAAATGTTTTGGACTGTTACTCTAAGTTAAAAATACATTTTAAATTCCAACTCACTATAAAGACAAAGATGTAATTAAACAAAATTTTACAAAACTGTAATTCCCTTTGCTAGGTACACTCTGATGCTTTCTATTCTATTCCATTCTATCCTGTCCTATTAAATCTAATAATGGTGGTCACCATCTACTAAGTAAATTTCATGATTAACTAGTTGGAGAAACATTGTTGAAACCAATACAAAAATAAAGGGATTTATCTATGTGACATGTTCTGTGACAGAGTTTTTTTTTTTTTCCTTAAAAATGATCGTGGGAATGTCTTAAAAGTAGTAGCCTTAAAATTGCTATTTGTTCTCATATGTTAAGTTTGTCAGTAGTTTATCATTGTTTTACTTCCAATTCAAGTTCAAGGTTTATTTAATTTTTCAGGACATATTCATTCTAGAACATGTAGTGGAAGCCTTTTGTTGAATAGGTTTTGTGCCAGATGAATAAGTATTCATTTCCCTCAAAGAGCTATAGTTTATTGGAATAGGCAGGTATGCAAACAGATTAATTAAAATAGAATGTCATTAGTACTAGTGTAGTTCAGACATTGTCGTAATAACGTGATGAAAAAGTAAAATCCCATTTGTTTCTCACCAAGGAGGCTGTCACTAAAACACATGAAGTATAATAGAAGCAAGGATGGGGAAATCTTCACTTCAGTATGGAATTTGTTCCTTTCCCAAAAGCCTGAGCAGAACATTTCTGAATTTGAGACAGAAAAAAGGTCATTTGAGTTAAGATGCCCAAATTCATCATCCTTTTTCTGGTATACAGAGTTCAGGTTTTAATATGAAAAATAATATGTACATGGAACAATATGTGATATACATTATAAAAGTGAATTTTCAGTAGCAACTTCACACATTTCATTAAGACTAATTTTATTGAAAAAACAGTTATATCTGTAATATGCAAAATCCCTTTATCACTTCCAATATCTTTGACATTTTGAAATGATTGTTGGATCAATCCCATTTTTTTCTAAACCTTAGAAATGTACTTATTTCTCCATTTTTGTATTAACCTGAGTCTGGCTGGAGAGAATTTCCTTATCTCAAAAGTGGCAGGAATGTGCCCTTGAAACAAGTATCTTAGAGGTAAGACAGAGGTCAGACAGTATGAGATTATTTCTTATTTGGGAAGAGAGTATTAGTGGACATGTGGTGCCAATATGAGATCCAGAGTTGAAAATTATAGCACGAATTCAGATGAGATTAAGCTGGAGAAAGAGGAGCATTAGCATGTTGTAGAGAGAAAGCAAAACTCTGAATTCTGCTTGTTCTGTATTAATCACAGTTCCTTTTAGTATTTATCTCCTTGAAAACAGAACCACAACACGTGTGGAATATCTTATATGGGATGGCAGAGAACAGGCTATTTAAGTAGTGGCCAAAACAACTTGATCTTCTCAGCTACAAATTGAAAGTGAAGGTTACTTTCTTGTAGACTTTATCTTAAAGCAGTAAAACGGGTAACTGCAGCTACAACTGAAAGTATTGATTTTGTAATTTCAGCAAATTAAGAACAAGACAGAAAACCTATTAAACCTTTCCACTGATTGCCAGGGTACTTTTTGGTGATTCTGAGGTTGACATTAAAATTACATACACCTGTCTCTTTAAAGCAAAACATATACATTACATAGAAGATGCTAAATGGAATCTTGGTAAATATGTGTATTTTCACATTTTAAATGTGAAACTTGTATGGCCTGATAGTATGGCTATCAAGCAGCATAACTAACTTTCATAAATGTTCATAAATTAGAGTGAAAGTTAGATGTACATTTATTATATTTTAGTAAATTAAACTTTTCACAGGAGATTTTTTTAAATAAAAGCAGAAAAAGCAAACCTGATAATATTATATATATCAGAACTGTATGAGTAATGATTATATAAAGACATAGTACAAAAAATATTTAAAAGTGATGTAATTATATTCCTTGTTACAAGTGCAAAACAGTTTTATAATTTTATGGAATATATCAGATTTTTTAAAATGTAATTTTAAAATTCCTTAAAAGAATAAATGAAATAATACATTACTCATAATGTCAAAGAGGAAATTGATTGTGGAAATTTGCTACTAGGATTAAATATCAACAGTGAAAATAATTCAGGAAATTTGTATCTTTTATTCATACCCCCTTCATGCCAAATGTCATATTTCTTAATAGGTAGATCACACTAGAGAAAATAACATTTTTAAAAATTAGGAGGATGCCTTTATCTGCAATTCAAAAAAACCAGCACATGCCAAAAAATTTCATAATCCATAAGAAAAATGTATCCAATTAGGGCAGTTCCAAAGTTACTTAATTCAGTAATTAATTCTAACACATGCAGTTTTATTTTTTGTTTATTTTTTAATCTTTTCACCTTGTAGTATGAGTTTTGTCTTAATTGCAAGACAGTGTCAATGTTCACATACAGATACAAAAAAGTTAATTAGAGAAAAGAGTATTTCTTCTTTTTTATCTCTTTTTAAAGGCTAGAAAATTTTTCCCAGAAGTACTCCATAATATTGTCCGTTTTATCTCATTAACCAAAATGTCATCAGTTGCTTATGACTTCACCATTCTCTGGCAAGAACGTAGCTAACACAATTATCTTAGAGTGTGAATCACTATTAATTGATTCAGATTTAGGATGAGGACATTCCCAGGAAGCATATGACTCACATGGGGTGGATTCCTGAAACAAATACAAGTTTTTCTAGGGAGGAACAGAGGTTGATTTGGAATAGTCAACCTCAGTTTCTACTATAGGGCTAATCATTCATTTAACTGAACATACTCATAGGTAATATGCAATAAATTGGGTGTTTGTTTATTTATAGGTACAGTAATGCAATTTAGACCTTATATTCACAAACTAAAAGCTCTAGGAAAATTCTCTGAAAGATCTGAAAAGAAATAGATGAAATTCCATCTATCTTCCAAAATACGAGTGGAAATAACATGGTGGATTAATATTTTATAGATTTTATAGATTATTTAAATATTATTTGAAGTATGAGAAAAATAGTATTCCAAATAATTTAAAATCATTTAAAAATATATAATGAAATCACATAGGTATATGTTTTACAAGTTTTTTTTTAAACTCAAACATTGCACCCCCCATTTGCTATTCTTATTTTGGCTGCCATATTATCAGTTCTTCAAAAATTTGGGATCATACCATAGTAGTAATAAGGCTAAGAAGTAATAAGTAGTAAACAGAATCATATTTCTGCACAGAAAAACACATAAATTTCTACCAGTGGGGAGAGAGGATCGTTAGTGTTGTGCTATTTTCAAAAAGTAGTGGAGAAAGAAATCAAGTCCCTATTTCAACATAAAAGGTTGAAAAGCACTAGAGAGTCTGTTTGAAATTAACCCCCAGATGCACGATACTGAAATACAAAGTTTCTTAAACCCCTCTTAAAACCATCTAATCTAGTAATTTTTGATTCTCTGCATCAGAGTGAATTACAAATAATTAGATTTTTAGTCAGTAGATTACTCTCATCCATGCTAGCCATAGTTGCATTCCATCGGAATTGGCATATTTGATTAGGCATAAGTGGCATCTCACTTTCATTAAATTATTCATTCATTATCTCATGTTAGACATTTACCTACCATTTACCACATAACAAACAGTGAAGTAAGCATTATGGAAGTAACAAAGATGAATCAGATACACATTTCCCTTTTATAAGATGTTAAAGTCTACTAAAGGAGGTGAGACATGTTCAGAAATAAAGTAGAAAGTACATAGGAGAGAGGATTAGGAATTACTTGATGGAATTATATGTTACTTCCATAATAGCTGACAATTAACATTTTTATGCTTCCTTATTCCATTTAAACAATTGTCTACAATGAGAGATAATATAGCAAAAAAACATAAGAATATGATATGAGGAGAGACTCTCATAAGATGGAAAAATCTCCATATAAAAGAAAGGGTTTCAGAGAAGGAGTATGCAAAAAAATAGACAAATGTCCACTACCCAAAATATCAGAATTGGTCTTTAAAGTAGTGGAAATATTTTCCAAACACTCTCTTTTTTTTCTGGCTCAAGGAATTATTTGTGAATGCTGCATTTAAAATTCAGGTGGTTATTACCAGAGCTTATTTTATTATAAATAAATGATCTCAGAATTTCCTTGTTATAATGGTTTGGTGGCAAGGTATTAGACTCGTCAAAACAAAAAATAAAATAAAATAAAATTTTGGTGTCAAAACATTTTCTAAGTAGAACTGTTTCAATGATGGAATTTTGTGAATTTGTAATATCAGTCTCCCAAGTGGGTCTTACATGCCTATCAATTGATAAAATCAACTGGAAAATAACTCTTAGCTATCTGCTGGGAGAAAACATCTCATTAAGTGCCTTGATAATACTGTGTTAAAAGGCAGGTTGTTAATTGTTGTAAATTCTTATGCTAAATAATATCACCTTTGATCTACTCAAGTGGTCTTAAAAAAAGAAAAGTTGTGATATCACAAAATATAGTCTAATCAAAGAAAATGAAAAGGTATCCTCTACAACAAAGAAAAGAAGAAAATTAAAATATATGGGGTCTCAATAAAATATTTCTGAAACATTCATCAAAAAGATTTCCCTTAATCCGAAGACATAAATATAGCCATGATGATACCTGATGGCAGTACGTCCATCAAGTTATTTAAATTGAAGAAGTATGTTTCAGGCATTCAAACAGGACTGAAATCATTTTGGCACTGAAAAGTACACAAGGAGTCTCTAATTTTCATTAGACAATATGAGAAGCTAAATTGTTGGCCAATTGAAGATGTTTTGACAACTAACTAGCCAATGTTTCATTTGTATTACTAAACATATCATTTTCAGGGCACTACGGAATGTAAATTGTGATCATTGACCCAAAAGGAAAAAAGCGCTTAATTTAAGTCCTGAGCATCGGTCTATGTCAGCTTATTGCTAGCCTCTACAAGATACTAGTGGAAAGTCATATTTTCCTAAATTTTCAGCATCATAGAAATGCTACGTAAAAATCAAACTGGAAAGCCAGAAAGAAAAGTAAAACTAAAAAGTATTAAATATGTCTTCAGATCATTTGATATATTCTAATGTATTGTACAGGAAATATTTATAATTATAATTTATAATTAAATTATAAATAAAGAGAAGAAAAATTCTTCTCTTTTCTTCCCAGGAAGAATAGTATATATAACAGAATATATAAAGTCCTACCCTAAAACACATAGTTCTCCAGATAAAACTTACTAAGGCCTACGTAGAAAAAATGTGGATGTCGGTTACTAGTACTCTCTCCAATGTACATGACATTTACCACTAGATAATCACAGCAGAGTTTCCAGCTAAAGCCAAATATGGCTTCTGAATCATTCTCAACATAGTACTCACTATCATTCTATTAATATAATTTTAAATTTATTTGCATACTAAACTTGTGGCAAATATTAATCCTATGACTGTTTATATTGTTTTTGTGAATCTGATGTGGATCTGGTTGTTATATTAAACACTTTCTATTTAACTTCTTCTAGTAGGTAAATCTAATTAAAGACCAAGGAAAGAATTAAAACTTTCAAAGAAAAAAAATCTAATTGGATTACAGACTCTGCTTCTTTCCCGAAGACCATGGCATTCTGCGGCTGGCTGCCGGCAAACCTTGGTTCCTATGTCATGGCAAGGCACATGGCATCTCAGGTCTCTCCCTTTTCTTCCTGATTGGGCTGGGCCACACTCACTTTAACTGAAGTAATCTCATCAAGAGTCCTAATTACAATGCGTTCACACCCACAGGAATGGATTAGATTTAAGAACATGCTTTTCTGGAGTTAGCACAGCTTCAACCATCACCGCACCAGATCTGTTGGATGTATGTTAAATGTTCTGACAGTCCTGAACTGGTCCCAGAACCCTAGCCAATTGAAGCCTAGGATTAATGATAAATGTACACTCCTATCATACAATTAATTTGACATCATCTTTTACTTGATATGTATTGTTTTTGCAGCCTACTATATTGTAGGTCAGGTTTCTCAACTTCAGATTGATATTTGACTTAGGTAATACTTTGTGATGGGAGACTGGTCTGTCATTTTTGGATGTTTTCAGTATCCCTGGACTCCACCCCTAGATGCTGGGGCACCCCCTCCCCTTAGTTGAAACAACCAAAAATATCTCCAGACGTCAAATATCCTCTGGGGGACAGTATTACTCCCATTGAGAAGAACTATTGTAGCTTGATGATTTTCTAATATGCACCAATGCATTGGTAAAGTGATATTTCAAGAAAAATATATAATATGAATTTAAAAAGGTTGGAATTAAAGCATGCTTATATATCAGAAATACTTTCACTGGGGAATGGCTACTTGTCTCGAAGTGGTTCGACAAAATCTGTTTCACCACAAAACAGATGGCACAAAGATTAAGCTCTTGAAATTGTTGTTTCTATCTACTAGTAGAGTAATATCCTGTTGGTGAAATTAATAGAAAAAGTGGCTTCGGTGGTTTGAAGCTGTATGTACTCCAGACAAGCATGTTCCTAAATCTTATCCATTCCTGTGGGTGTGAACCCATTCCAAGTAGGAGCTTTTGCTGGGGTTACTTCAGTTAACATGTGGGTGACCCCGCCCAGTCAGGATGGGTCTTAATCCTATTACTGGAGTCCTTTATAAATTGACTTTATAAACAGTCATGAGAGAGAGAGAGAGAAAGTCACAGTAAGCAAGAGGCTGGACATTGACAGAACTAGGCAGAAAAGGGGGAGACCAGGAGATGTTGCCTTGTGCTTTTCTATGTGACAGAGGAGCCAAAGAATGCTGGCAGCAAGGCCCATAGCACCACAGTTTCAAGGAGAAGACATTGCCTTGATGGCACTTTGATTGAGACTTTCTTTCAGCCTTAAAACCATAAGCTAATAAATCCCTATTGTTTAAATCTACCCATTCATGGTATTTTCTTGAGCAGCGTAGGAAACTAAAACAGACTCATGTACTCGCTTTAAAAATAATTTATTTTGCTATCCTAAAAGTAATATTTACTATAAATCACTTAAGATATAGAAATTAACCAAAAGAAATCCATAAAAGTATTAATTATTTGGTATATTATGAAAACAGGTCAATTATTCTTTCCACCTGTTGAGTATGTAGCTTTAAATCATGGCTTTGAATCAACAAAAATATCTGAAGACTTAAAAGAACTACATGACCCACTGGACCCCTTGCGGGCTTGTGTAGCCTTGACTAAATTTCCTCTCTATGGTTTGGTGGGTCTGCAGAACCTGTGATTATTTCCCTGGTTCCTGAATGTACAATTGCAATAGACATAATTGGCAACTAGTTCTCCACAACTGGTCTTTGATTAGCAGATTAAGGGTTGTTACGGTGTGAAGGACTAAAGTGGAAACCCTTTGAAATGTCATTCTCCATACCCTAACCTCATTTCATTCCCTCCCCACCTCCCCTCCCCACACCTATAGGCACTATGTAACATTAAACCCAACGTAATTTTCTGAGGGAATTATAGAGATTAGTACTACCATCACAGACCAAAGATGCCAAAGTTGTTGGTACTTACCACATATCCATTTAACTTATCTTTGGTCAGAACAAAAAAACAGATGAGTTTTGGGATTTCTATGGATTATCATAAATTTTTAGAAGGTAGGGATTTCATTTGCATTTGTCACTTCAGATCTGGGATCTATGCTACTTTTCTGAGCAAACAACATAGCCTCTGGCACATGTATGCCAACATTGACTTGGAAACCATTTTCTCTTTTCTTATTAATAAAGACAATCAGAAATTGATCACCTTCACCTGGCCTGGAAAGCAGCACATCATCACTGTTCTAATTTACATTTATGTCACCTCTGCTTTCAGTCATAACAGAAACCTTGGTTCTCTTGGTATTCCATGGTAGTATGCTGGTCCATTCCATCTATGAAAATGTGCTAATTAGACTTGAGAAGCAAGAAATAATATTTTCCTTAGAAAATTATAAGCTTGCTAGGGGATGGGATACTGAACCAGGGGAAAATCTAGGCTCTTGACACATCAGTGAAGTGGTGTTCAGATTTTTGAGGCTTGTTGGAGTAGACTCTGCAAGTTGCTGCACTTTTTATTGCCCATCACAAAAATGAGACAATGCTTAATGGGCCTTTTTGAGCTATGCCAATTTTTTTAAACTTTTTTTTTATTGTATACTATAACATATATACAAACCCAAGAAATAAAAAAGCAATAGTTTTCAAAGTACTCTTCAATGAGTAGTTACAGGACAGATCCCAGACTTTGTCATGGGCTACCATATGATCCCCTCATATTTTTCCTTCTAGCTGCTCCAGAATATAGGGTTCTAGAGGGCTTAAATATTTTTTTATCATCACAGTTGACTTTTTTTTTTTTACTTCTTTTTTGTGAAAAATAACATGTATTCAAAAAAGCCATGCATTTCAAAGCACAGAGCCACAATTAGTTGTAGAGCATATTTCAGATTTTGACATGGGTTAAAACGCCACAATTTTAGGTGTTACTTCTAGCTGTTTTAAAATACTAGATACTAAAAGAGATATCAATTTAATGATTCAACATTCATATTCATTTGTTAAATCCTGTCTTCTCCATATAACTCCATCATCACCTTTGATCTTTCCATCCCTCTCTTTAGGGGTGTTTGGGCTATGGTAATTCTAAATTTTTCATATTGGAAGGGTTTGACACTAAAATGGGGTAGGGAGATGGAACTGTCTGATATTCTGGAGAGGCTGGACTAGGTTTCGGGACTTATCTGGACCAGGGATCCATCTGGAGGTTGTAGGTTTCTGGAAAGTTGCTCTAGTGCATGGAACCCTTATGGAATCTTATATATTGCCCTAAGTGTTCTTTAGGATTGACTGGAATGGTCCTGGTTGGGGGTTGGCAAGTTATGACAGATACAAGGTCTAACTGCAGCTTTCATAAGAACAACCTTCAGAATAGTCTCTCGACTCTATTTGAACTCTCTCTGCCACTGCTACTTTATTAGTTACACTTCTTTTCACCCTTTTAGTCAGGATGGAATTGTTGATCCCACAGTACCAGTTCTAGATTCATCCCTGGGAGTCATCTCCCACATCGCCAGCGAGACTTTCACCCCTGGATGTCATGTCCCACATAGGGCAGAGGGCAATTTCACTTGCAAAGTGGGCTTAGAGAGAATGAGGCTACATCTGAACAACAAAAGAAGCCTTCCAGAAGTAACTCTTAGGCATGCCTATAGGTGGTCTAAGCTTCTCTGCTACCTACATAAGAGTCACAAGAGTAAGCCTCATGATCGAGGTCATGGCCTATTGATTTGGGTGTCCCTAAAGTTTGACACAGTATCAGGGGATTCCCTGATGGTAAGGTTAAATAGTTCCATATTCTTTCTCCCATCCCTCAGGGGACTTTGCCAATATTTTTTGATTATCTGCTTTATATACTCTAGGATGTATCCAGGCATTATAATAATCTATACAGGATTAAAGGACCTCTTTCCTATTCTGGGCTCCCTGTGTTTCAATTGTTCAAATGAGCTATACAGATAGGTTGAATTAGTTTATGCACTACAGAAAATTTCAGTTCCAGACCAAATAAAGCTTTCTTCCTTTGGTCTCAAAGAGTGTGTGGTTCTAAAATATAGGCACTGTCTTTCTTATCCCTATGTTCTGAATTACTTTAACCCTAACCTATTCAGTTTCATTCTTATCTCAAAATATCGTGTTATATATATATATATATATATATATA
>PVIY010048919.1:0-17022 GCA_004026745.1 Myrmecophaga tridactyla
TTTGTTTTGTTTTTTAGAATAAAGAAATAAGACAAAGAAAGTAAAGGTAAACCCTTAAGAGGGAGATGATTCCACACTTTACCCAGACCTGACTTGACCCATTTAAGGGACTTTTAAGAAGGACGTGAGCAAGCTCACAGAGTCAGAGTCTGGGATGTAGGTTACCAGGGGACAGTGGGAAGTTACGGCTTAAAACGTATAGGGCTCCCATTCACAACAATGGAAACATTTTGGTAATTGATGGTGATGGTGGCATAACATCGAAATGTAATTAATAGTGCTGAAATTTATATCTGAACGTGGTTAAAAGAAGAAATATTAAGTTGTATAAACAGAATAATTTTTTTATCTATGGAACTACTACACAAACAGTTAAACAGTACAATTATAAAACTGCGTTTTCATCAGTTGTAACCGACACACCACACCAATGCAAGGTATTAATAATAGGGTGGTGGGCAATCCTGCATTTAGTAGGATTTTATGTATGGTTGTCCTGTAAACCCACACTTCTCTAAGAGTCAGAGAAGAGGGTCTATTTGGAAAAACTAATATAAGAATGATATCCTTCCTGTGTTTTCATTTATCCAGGAGATAGTTTCATAAGAATCAGGGTTCGGAAAATAATCATAAAGTAATTATGATCACAAAACCCCAGGTAATGCCACATCAGAGCTCTGTGATAGCTAAGGAGCCCAAGAACCTGAACAAAGTTGCTTTTCAGGGGGGAGGCAAATTTGTTTTCCTTTTCCCCCTTTCAGCAGACCACTAGTACTTAAAAGCTGCCGAGACTAAAAAGCAAAGGGTGGTGGTTCCCAGGGCTGGGCATAAGGCCCTTCCCGGGCAGAAGCACCTGCCCAGTCCTCAGAAATCCAGGTCAGAGCTGCGACCTGTGCTGAGCAGCAGGAGGAAAAGTCAACCCCGCCCAAGGTGGTACCTACATAGAGGGCGCCCAGCTGGGCCCGGTCGGCGACAAAGTGGCGGTAGTAAAGGAGCACAAAGCTGCTCCCGACTTGCTCCCAGACCGGGCTTTCAGCCATTCTTCCGTTCAGCCGCTGCCAAGAAAGCAGATTGTTGTCAAGACCTTATGCCAGTGATATGCCAATAGTCACCAAAATTTCTAGAAAATGCACATTTAAACAAAGACAGGGACGTTGTCCTTGAGCAGCGCATTCCAAGGCTGGGTTCTGCTTTCAGGTGGCACCACTTACCCTTTTTCTCGGCCCCACAACCAGCGAAGACGGCCTCCAGGAGCCCACCACAATCCACAGGGTCTTAAGAAAGAATGGTGGGCATGAGAGGGCCAAAAAGAAGAGATTTTAAACTTTCTACTAATATTGAGCATTGGGCAGAGAGACATGAAATTGAATTGAAAAGGATGGGCACGAGAGTTCCAGAACAAAGGTCTTTTTAAAAAATCAGAAATAGGGGCATGAATAAAACTCTCATCAAATCTGAAACTCAGCAGTGAAAGGATGTAGCAAACGCCTGCAGCTTACCTGTTTTAAGGGAAGGCCTTCACGATCCCACAACTGCAAGTTGTCAAAGGCTCTGGAAACCTGGAGCTTTCACTCACTTGATGGCAGGACCTGGCCTGGAGGGACGCCCGTGTTGCTGTGTATCCACTTGGTGCTTTTTCAGTTTCGCGGCAGGAGAGCACGTTTGCTGTGGGCTCTGCCCAGGTGCGGGGGGCCATTGTGTCGGTCCAGCACATTGCACGTCACATTGCTAAGCCCAAAAGACTCTGAATTCCGAAACTTGTGGTTTCAGAGTCTTCGGATAAGGGAGTGGGGACCTCGCTCACTGCCTGGAAGAGGGACACCGCAAGTCACTTCCCGGCCAGCTCTGAGGCCGGGCAGGGGTCCGCGGTCAGCCGACCTTCCTGGCGCACCTGCGAGCGGCCCAGGTCTGGGCGCTGCCGCCCCCGCCGGCTCCCGCCTCCCGGCCGCCGCCCTCGCTGTTTAAGGCCGTGCGATTCTCTGCAAGAATGGGTACATGTAATAGAAAAGGGGAAGAAATCTTCTCTAAAGCGTGGGGCATGGAAGCTCCTTTCTCTTCAGGTAAAAGTTCCCAACCACGAATCCTCTCCGTGCCTTTTCAACCGCAAGGAAGGGCCGCGGCTGGGATTTCGGGGAGACCCGGAGCGCTGAGCCGGCGCGAGGACTGCCAGAGCCGCGGCGCCTCGCCGGCACCCCGCGCCCTCGAGGGCTGACCGGGGCCGCCCCCGCCCCACGGGGCCCCTCCGATTCCCCCTGCCCCCAGCGCTGGCCCCCGCGCCCCACTCCCCCAGGCTACACCGCAGCGAGGCTCCTGCCCGGGTAGGGGCTGACCGCGACCAGCGACCACCCGGTGGCTCCGGAGACCCCGCGCTCGGACTGGGGAGCCGCGGTGGCGATCGCAGTGCCCGGGGGCAGCTCCCTTCCACTCGGCAGCCGGGGCGGTCCGCAGCGCAGACAAACGCTGGGTTCGGCGAGGCGCGGGGGCCGGGTCTGGCAGCCGCGGGACTTCAGGCGGCGCCTCCCGCACCGAGGTCCCCGACCCCTAGGAAACTGCCGCGGGACGAGCGCGTCCAGCCGCCCCCACGCAGCGCAGGGGACCCGCAAGAACTGCGGGCCGGCCTCCCACTCCCCCTCCTCGTTCTCGCCTCCACCTTTCCTCGTCCGCTCCTGCACGCCGGCTCCGGCTCCTCCCCGCCGCCCGCCCTGGGCGCGCACCCAGCCGCGTCTCCGCGCCCTGAGCCCTGCGCCCTGACAGAACAGCCGGACGCCCCTGCTCGCCTCGCGCCGGGGCCCGGGAACCCGCCCGGGGTCTCGCCGCGCCGCCCCAGCGCAGCTCCCGCGTCCTCCCACCCCAACCCCGCGCTCTGCGCCTGGGCGCCTCCTGGCAGCTCGCGGGCCCAACAGCCCGGCGCCTCAGAGTGCGTCTTCAGCCCCCGCCACGGCCCTGCCTCCAGGGAGCTGTGCTTCCCACCCCCAAGCCCTGCGCGCGGGGCCCGGGGCCGCCCTGCAACTTTGGAAGGACCCGCCCCAAGTCCAAAGCCCCGCCCCGGGCGACCCAGAGCCCAGCCTGGGACCCTCGCGCCGGCGCCCGTTCACCTGCTGCGCTGGAGCAGGTGCGCGGCTCGGCAGGTGCAGCGCCTTGGTGCGCGCAGCTACCCCGCCGGGCCCCCGGGCTGCCCTTTCAGGCGTGACGCCATCGGATGGAGTGGGTGAGCTGGGGCGAGAGAAGAGGTGGGCGCCGGGCCGGACGCCGGGGGGCGGCTGGGACAGGCCGAGCGCCCCCAGTTAATGTGTTTGTAAGTCCCTCCCGGTTACTCTGAGCCAGTGAGGAAGCAGTAGATGGCCGGGGCCAGGGGCACAAGTCCGCTCAGACCCGGCTAGGGAGCGAGGGCGGCTAAGGGGAACCCGTCCTGCCAGGCCGCAGGGGAGATTACATAACCTCGACGAGGCGTTTGCATTAAAAGTCGTCCAGACGGCCAGGGGGTCTAGGACTTGAGACCAGGAGGAGTGACACGCTCGGACACTCTCCTCGGGCAGCCTGCCTGGCGCGCGCGCGTGCGTGGTCCTCGGCCGGGGGTGGCCGCGGAGCTGCGCGTCCGGCTTCTCGGAGGCTGCGGGCCGCGAGGGGGTTTGCACTGGTTTGAAGGCCCCGCCCCCGGGCTCTGCCCACTCCTTTGGGGTGTACTCAGTGGGCCCCACCCACCCTGGGTGCCGTCGCCTCGCCTGGGAACCCAGGACTGGCTGGGGGCAGCTGCCCCCGGAGCCTCCCATTGTCGCCGCACCGCGGGGCGCCGGGCTCCTGCCGGTACTGGTGACACCTGCCAGGGGGCCGCGTGTTGCCCCCTCTGGTTCCTGCAGAACCTGGGGGTTGGGGGTGGGGAGCTGGCAGCTCTTGGAAAACCTGCCCGTGGCCTGAAAATCGTGCGAAACTTGTCGTAAGCACAGTTTGAATAAGGGCTGCTCAGTGAGGACAGCGGGGTGTGGGCACTGAACCCATGCTGGCAGGACACTGCCGAATTTAACGTGTGTGGTCAGTTTAAACAAATACCATTACTTCACGGAATCTGGAATAGGGTGTAAGAAATTTGTTGGTTTGTCCAGATTAGTGTGATGGCCTGATAAATCCCAGAGTAATGTGGGCAGAGAATTAAGGAGTCTTTGCAAAGTCCCCTTGAGGGAAAAGGAAAAAAGAAGGAGATATTAAACTTCCCCATTTGGGGAATTCCTGACATTCTCACAAGCAGTGGGGACAAACAATTGAATAGGCTGAGCCCTCGATCTTGGGGTTTGCCCCTATGAAACTTATTCCTGCAAAGGATAGGCTAAGCCTACTTATAATTATGCTTAAGAGTCTCCCCCAGAGAACCTCTTCTGTTGCTCAGATGTGGCCTCGCTCTCTCTAAGCCAACTGCTGGTGAACTCACTGCCCTCCCCCCATGTGGGACATGACTCCCAGGGGTGTAAACCTCCCTGACAGTGTGTCACAAGACTCCTGTAATGAGCCAGGACCTGGCATCATGGGATAGAGAAAACCTTCTTGACCAAAATGGGGAAGAGAGAAATGAATTTTGTTTGTTTGTTTGTTTGTTTGTTTTCATGGGCAGGCACTGAGAAGGAAAGAGAGAAATGAGACAAAATAAAGTTTCAGTGGCTGAAAGATTTCAAACAGAGTTGAGAGGTTACTCTGGAGGTTATTTTTATGCATTATATAAGTATTCCTTTTTTAGTTTTTAGTGTATTAAAATAGCTGGAAGGAAATCTCTGAAACAGTTGAGCTGTGTTCCAGTAGCCTTGATTCTTAAAGATGATTGTGTAACTATATAGCTTTTACAGTGTGACCGTGTGATTGTGAAAACCTTGTGTCTGATGCTCCTTTTATCCAGGGTATGGACAAAAAAAAGTAAATAAATAATGGGGGAATGAGGAGTAAAAAAAATTGGGTAGATTACAATAATGGTGGTCAATGAGAGGGAGGGGTGAGAGGTATGGGATATATATTTTTTTCTTTTTTTTTATTTCTTTCTTCTGGAGTGGTACAAATGTTCTACGAACGATCATGGCAATGAATACACAACTATGTGATGATATTGTGAGCTACTGATTGTATACTACGATGAACTATATTTCACATGAAGATACTGCAATAAAAATATTGTTTAAAAAAAGAACAGCCAGACCTGTTTAGTTAAGCTGTAATGGAGAGGCTGGAGGGAAGTGCCTGAAAATGTACAGCTGTGTTCCAGTAGCCATGTTTTTTGAAGATGATTGTATAATGATATAGCTTTCACATGTGACTGTGTGATTGTGAAAACCTGTGTCTGATGCTCCTTTTATCTACCTTATCGACAGATGAGTAAAACATGTGGATTGAAAATAAATAATAAGGGGAACAAAAGTTAAAAAAAAAAAAAAAAAAAAAAAGGAGCAGCTAGTTAGAGAAGGACACGGAGAAGTGCCCTCACTGGTGTCCATGCTGTGCCTTCCTACACATGTGGGCTTGGAGGTCAATTAGCAGCAGCTCCTTAAAAGTGATGGATTCTCACGGTGCATTATGAAAGTGTCCTTAAAGGACCAGAAACGAGCAACTATAAAAAAAAGAAAAACAGAAACGAGCAGCTGACACGCAGCCTTCTGGACATCTGGAGAGCATGTGGCCCGGTTGCTTATGGCATGGGCCCTGCCCTGAAAGCACCGGCCTCAAGCTCTGCTTCTTCTCACAGGGCTCCGGCTCCGCCCCTCCTTGGGCAGCTCTGCCACCGCTTCTGCAGCGGGGAAAGGCCCTCTGGCCTGCAGGCCCCAGGACTAACCTGAGGCCGCTCTCAGCTCAGCCTGCTGTGGATGGACAGTGTGGTCCTGCTCTGGGCCTGGAGGGGTGGGGGGAGCTGGTAACCCCTGTGGCCATGCTGTCCCCAGAGGGGTGGCGACAGCTGCAAGCAGAGCAAAGAAACTGCACACTGACAGTGGGTGCCCTGCCCAGCACAGCTTTTCAACTCCCATGGCCTTTATGTACAGGAAAGGATTTCTCATCCTTTCAGCTGAACCCTGGTTCCTGTTTCTGGGAGTGTGGCTGTGCAGAAGGCACAGATAAAATCCACCTGCAGGGCAGTGCGACAGCAGCTCCATGGCAGAGTTCTCGCCTGCCATGCCGGGGACTCAGGTTCAATTCTTGGAGCCTGCCCATGCAAAAAAAACCAAAAATGATGCCTACAGCCCATCAGGGCTGGGGAATCAGCCGTCAGCAACTCCGACCTACAGAACGCTAACTATCCTGGTAGGTTTCTCTCAAAGTAGAAGTTGCTGGTAACTTCCGGCGTTAAAGCGGAGAAGAGTCTCATCCCACATTCTCAGTTCTTCCTTCTCCACACACTCCTACTATGTAACCAATCCCCAGATAAATACTTTCAAGTCACCCTCCCTCCCAAGGCCTGGTACTGATATGCAGTAGCTGTTGATAATCAGACAAGGAAGAAGAGAGGACAAGTTGATGTTACATATAGAAGAAAACACTCAAGTAAACTAGGTCACCATACAGCATACCTGCAGTGAAAATTGTTTCTTAAAACTTTTGATTTTGAAATATTATAGACTCACAATAAGTTGTGACAATAGTTCAGAGAGGCCCCAGGTTGGCGGGACCCAGCCTCCCTAACTAGAATACATCAAACACAGACATTGGCTCAAAAAGCTGAACACAGACCTCATTTATATCTCAAGTTTTTGCAGGAACTCCATTTTTTGCAACGTCTCTGTGTGTGGTACACACATCTCACCTTGTGAGATTTATCAGATGCCAGCACAGTCCCGAAACAGAACTGACACCACAAAGGAGCTCCCTAGTCAGGCCAACTTTCTGTCATCCTTGGCAACACAGCTCTGTCTCTGTCTCTGTAACTTTGTCATTTTGAGAATGTTCTGTGAGTGGATCGTACAGAGCGTGGCTTTCCGAGTTTGGCCTTTTCTGCTTAGTATAAAGCCCCTGAAAGCCACCCAAGTTTTGAGCTGGTTCCTTCTCATCGCTGAGGAGTGTCCCAGGGCACGATGGGCTACTATCGGTCACCCGCCACCCTCCAAGGACACTGGGCTGTCTTCAGGTCAGGGTGGGGGGGCTGGCCTTCCTCTTCCCCGCAAGCAGCAGGGGGTCCCTCCCTGCAGAGGTCCAGAATAAATGGGAAAGGAAGAGCTCGCAGCAGCTGGAAGCTGGTAACCAAGGAAGCACTTTGGGATAAGTGGCGGCCCCAGCTCCTGAATTCCTGGCTACTCACCTGAGGTTGCAGTGTGGACCAAAGGCAGGTGGGCGTCCACTGGACTGGCTGCTGCTCCAACTGCTCAGGTCACCACTGGATAGAATAAAACCCTAAGTATTCTTCCACAGGCTCTGAACACAATATGGAAGTAAGGCTGATGGAAATAAACATCATAGCACACATAGCAAACCGTTTTCTCCTGTCTTTTCTGACTATCAACCAGTTAAAAAGTGGAGCAGGGGCTGGAAGTGGCTACAACCATCTGCTAAAAATGTCTGTCATCTGTGCAAGGGTAGCTCAGGGGTAGAATTCTGGCCTGTGACTCCAGAGACCTGGGTTCAATTCCTGGAACCTGCACATGCCAAAAAAAAAGTCCTTTCCTTGGGATAGTGTGACGGTGGCTCAGTGGCAGAATTCTCGCCTGCCATGCCAGAGACCCAGGTTCGATTCCCGGAGCCTGCCCATGCTAAAAAAAAAAAGAAGATGCCTGTCATCATTAAAAAAAAAAACACAGCATAGGATGCAGAGAGGGCGAGCACTGCTGAGCACCACGGACCCTAAAGCATAACTCTAGGTAATGTTTCCTTGGTCTTAAGAAAGACTGCACACCAATGCACAATGACAATAACAGGGCAACTGAATGTGGGGGGTACATAGGGTACAATTACTTCCATATTGCGTTCAGAGCCTGTGGAAGAATACTTAGGGTTTTTTTCTACCCAGTGGTGAGCTGAGCAGTTGGAGCTGTATTTCTATATATTTTTTCTGTAAACCTACAACTTCTTTAATAAAAATTTTAAGAAAAAAAGTCTGTTGTGTTTGACATCTGCTTGTCTTTGGTCTCTGCCTGGATTACTTAAGAGCTGAGATGACTTTAAAAGGGAAGCTGTACTTCATGGGGAAGGAATGAGTCACAGGAAGCTTATCTTTTCTGAACTGGTGCTTCTAAATCCAGAGAAGAATCAAGGACGGGGAACCCCAGCATTCAATTAAAACGCTGAATTGTGCTTGTGAGGAAATAACCAAGGTGGATCTTTGCTCTGGGCTGAAGCTGGGAAGTGATACTATCAGACAGGTGCAGAAGGCGCCCTCAGCGGTGCTGCTGGGGCTCAGCGCCCTCCTTTCTGCCTCGACTGTTGCCCTCACCTGCTCCTTGGAGGCAGGTCTGGGCACTCTTTACCTTCAGGTGGGGCCTGATGCAAGTGCAGAAGAAGGAATAGGCTTCTCTTCACCACTCAGTAAGGAAAGTGGAAACTAATTCAGTCTGAGACTGCCATCAACTTATACTGTGCCTCAATTCCTTGCATTTAAAGGTATTGTAGGGCGGGCCACGGTAGCTCAGTGGCAAAGTTCTCGCCTGCCATGCTGGAGACCCGGGTTTGATTCCTGGTGCCTGCCCATGCCAAAAAAAAAAAAAAAAAAAAGAATTGTAATATCTTGTCTTTCCATCATAATTAACAGAACCCTTAAACTGAAAGCCCCATGAGGGGTGTTTTGGTTTCCTTTGGTCATAAGAATGAGTAGAGGAGAGCTACTGGCATTCAGGTGGGGGGTGGCTGAGAGCTGCGGGATGAGGAACTGTCAGGCCACAATGCCCCCAGGGGCTGCGCTAAGGGGTGAGGGAATGACTCATGGAGAAATTGGAATTTGTGGTCTTAAAGAGAGGACAATGTTTTCATAGGCTGTGAAGAGAGGAGAGGGAGTCCAGGGGGCCGGGAATGACAGAGCGAAGCCATGGAAGCTGGAGAAGGCGGGTTTTATTAAGGAACAATGAGCAATTAAATTCTGCTGGATCCTACGGGATGAGTAGAAAGTTTCAGCAACTCACCTTAGTTTCCCAGCTGCAATCACAAACACCACAAGGTAGGTAAGTTTATACAGTGGGGATTTATTGCTCATGGTTTTGCGGCTAGAAGAAGTCCAAACTGGAGGCACCCACAAAGCAATGCTTTCTCCCTGAAGACCCAGAGTTCTGGGCTGGCTGCTGCCAGTCCTTGGGTCCCTGGCTTTTCTCCCACATGGCAATGCATATGGCGGCATCTGCGCCATTGTCTTCTAGGTTCTGTTGACTTAAAGCTTCTACTCCAGTTTAGAAAGGACCTTGGAGTCAGATTAAAGACCAACCTATTCAGCTGGCCACACCTGAAGTAAAACTAATATCTTTAAAAAGTCCTATTTATAATGGGTTCACACTCACAGGAATGGATTTATTCAGAACATGTTTTACCCTAGGGTAAGTGATTCAACCCACCATGAACACTGAAATGGGATTTCTACCGTATTTCTGATTTGGTTGTATTAGGGCTATGTCTTGCCACCAAACATTGAAACATCTATAGAACTCATAGCAAAATGCTTTTCCTTGGGAGGTTTTAGAGTCCAGGAATCCATGGTATTGCCAGAGCAAGCAGGGACTAAGCATAATGAAACTATGGCAAAAAGGGAAAAAAATCTATGCTTTTCTAAACCAAAGGATATTTCTTTCAGTGATTCCATAAATGTGCCTCCGTGCTGCTCCCTGATTCTCCATGCTGCCACTGGAGAGATTTAGTCTCTTTAAGCTTTTGAAACGTAGGGTGTAAATGAAGACATTCTGCTTGGATATCAACCTATAAGAAGATACACTACTTATTTTTATAAATCTAGGATGACACATTTTCCAACCACTCTACACTCTTTAAGACTTTTTATCAGTATATTTGCATAGAAGCGAAGGCAGCAGAGAATGGACATATACTCCATCTTCCTCAGATGCCGGGGCCTTCTGTAACTGACTTATGGATTCCTGTTACAGGAGAGCGTGGAGAAGTTCAAGCCTAGGTGCAGTGCCCAAATCAGCAGTGGTGAAAAGCAATCAGGAGGAGATTGGATGGTTCATTGGAGATAATGGCTAAACCACAGGCCAGCTGGTTTCCCTGAGAACCTGGGAAAGAGACATCTGGCAGAGCCGGCCCGGGGACCTCAGAAACTGTCCCCTCCGAAGGAGCTGAGTTTGGTGTTTATTATGGGGAGTGATGGATGCCCTGGACATTGTTGAAAACAACAGGCAGCTGGCCAGCAATTAGTGAGCTTAACAACTGGTTATGGTCAGGGAAGTAGACACAGGCCCCCTGCCCTGACTGCTGTCATCCAGCATGATGGCTGGGCATGGCCAGAGCTTTCCGTCTGGGGAGCATCATCAGAGACTTAACGTAGCACGGGGGAAAGAGAACCCACTAAAGTCATTCATCCAGTCGATAAACAAATAAGCAAAAAACAATAACAAGGGGGATATTTTAGCTTCCATGAAATGGGTAGAGTTAAACAATGGGAATTTTTTTATATCCACATTTTTTAAAACTTTTTATTTTGATATTCTTTCAAATTTATAGGACAGTTACAAAAGTAATACAAACCCCATACAGAAAATTCCAACATATTCCTACATACACACATACACCCCAAGATACCTAAATCCACCACATTTGCCACTATTTACTGTACTTATCTTTCTATCCATTTTCTGAACACTTGAGTGTGGGTTGCACATATTGTACTTCTTGAACACGACACTGCTATGTACATTTCTGAAGAACAAGGATATTTACTATATAACCATCGTAAGTGCAGTTATCAAGTTCAATAAATTTAACATTGAAATGAAACTTATAGTCTACATTCCAACTTTTCATATGTCCCAATAATGTCCTCTTGAGTTTTTTTTCCTCCCTTGTTACATCGCATATTATATACAATCGCAGCCTCTTTAGTTGTTCCTTTTTTTTTAAATTGTGGGGACATATAAACAACATAAACTTTCCCGTTTAATCACACCCAAGAACACCATTCAAGAATGCTACTCACATTTACGATGTTGCCGTACGCTCACCAGTTTCCATTCCTAAAACTTTCTCATCTCCCCAGTAGAAACCCTATATCCACTATGCATAAATTCTCCATTCCCCCTGACCCTGCCATCCTGAACTCAAATTTTTGCCCCTATCAGCTTGCCTATTCTCTGATATGTTCTTTGTAGCTATCATGGAGCTTACATTTAACATCCTGAATCAATAAAAATCTCAATAATATACCCATTTATGTTCCTATACCCTTCCATCCCCCACATTTTTATAGTTCTTGTCACAAATTACAGGTTGATACATTTGAATCCAAAACCACTGATTGATCATTGCATTCCATGCACTTACCTTTTAGATCCTATAGGAAATAAAGGTAGAATTACAAACCAAATGTACAACAGTGCTGGAGTTTACATGTATCCATGTCACCCTCACCAGACATCTTTACTTCTTCATGCGGCATCCTTCTCTTGTCTGTTGTCCTTTACTTGCAGCCTGCAGAACCCCCTTTAGCATCTCTTCTAGGACTGGCCTAGTGGTGATGAATTCCCTTGGCTTTTGTTTCTCTGGGAATGTCTTAATCACTCCCTCATTTTTGAGACAGATTTCGCTGGATATAGAATTCTTTGTTGGGATTTCTTTTCTTTCCATCATCCCCTTGATGTGTTGCCTCCATGGTTTCATGAGAAATCAGCACCTAATCTTATCAAGGCTGCCTGGTATGTGGCACTCTGCTCCCTGTCAGCTCTCAGGGTTTGCTCCTAATCTGTGGATTCAGCAGTCTGTTGTGACACGCCATGGCAGGGGTCTGTTTGGGCTTATCCTATTTGAGTTTGTTGAGCACCTTGGATGTATATATTCATGTCTTTCATTAAATTTGGGAAGTTTCCAGTCATTATGTCTTTGAATATCCTCTCTGCCACTTTCTCTTTCTGGTCCTCCTGGAACTCCCACATTTTGGTATGCTTGATGGTATCCCACCCATCCCTGAGGCTCTTTTCATTTTTCTTCATTCTTTCTTTTTTCTGCTTCTCAGATTGGATGATTTCAATTATCTTTTACCTTCAGATTCACTTATGCTTTCTTCTGTCAGCTCCAATCTGCAGTTATCCCCTCCAGGGAATTTTCATTTCTATTACCGTGGTCTTTAGCCCTATTTGTTTCCTTCACATAACTTCTGTCTTTCTGTTGAAACTCCCTTCATGTTCATCTGCTTTCCTGATTTCCTTTAGTTCTTCATCCATGCTTTCCTTTAGATCTTTTGAATGTAGTTATGACTGTCTCTGTTCCTCCTCATTGATGGTTTCTCATTCTTTAATCTTCTCCTTTGCTCGATTCTTTGTTTTCTATCTTTTATGGAAATACAGGCATTTTGATATTGTAACATGTTATCACTGGAATGTAGACTCTGAGGAATCTGTTCCCTAAGCTTGTACCCAGCTAGCATTATGGTAGGGCTTCCATATATGCTAGGAACTTTTTTTTTAAAGGAAGAAATGAAACACCTTTCCTGATCTTTGCAGGATGGCCTGTGCGAGTGCTTTTCTTCAGGGCTTATGAAGAGTCTAGAGAATAGCTTGAGAACAAATTGTAGGTGCTGCCATGACCCTTTATGTACCTGCATCTTGTCTGGCCATGCATTTGTGGCCCTAGGAATTCCCCGTTTACATCCATGTGAATATCCCCTCTTCCATGGGAAAGGGTTTCTTTATGGTCTCAGGCACACACCACGGTCCTAGGCACACACCACATGTCCTACAGCCATGTCCTTCCCCCAGGCAGCCATGAGCTCTCCCACAGCTCTCTGTAGGAGAGCTCCATGCACTGCCTTCTGATTGTTGGTGCCTTAATTTGGACATTTCTAAAGCCTTGCTTTAATTGGGATATTTTTACAGCCTTAGAACTGTAAACTTGCAACTTAATAAATACCCCCTTTTAAAAGCTGTTCCATTTCTGATATATTACATTATGGCAGCTAGCAAACTAGAACAGATGACAATGCCCCAAATCGAAGTCATGTCCTTACTGATGGGATGCATTGAGAAGGACATGAGTAAACATCAGACAAAACACAAATAAGGGATGCTCTGCAGAGTCACCAGCATGGACTCTAAAAACAATGTCAGTGTCCTGAAAGACAAACACAGATTGAGGAAGTATACTAGATTAAAGTAATACAACAAAAAATGCAATGTGTGATGCTGGGACCCCCTTTGTTTGCTATAAAGGATATTAGTGAGATGATTAGTCAAATTTGAATATGGTCTGTAAGATTAAGTAACAATGTTATATCACTGTTAATGTTCTGATTTTGATCATTGTACTGTGGTTATGTGAGAGAAGGTCCTTACTTTTAGGAAGCTGTCACTCAAGTATTTAGAAGTAAATGATGACCATGTGAGCATAGAGAAAGAGAAAATAAAGTGGATGTGGTAAATGTTAAAAAGCAAGTGTTATCATAAATATTTTACAGAGTATATTATTTTTGAGTATTATTTAAAATTATTTATTTTTGTTTTATATCCCATATTAACCCTTTAAGCTTTATCATGTCATACTTAATTATCCCTTTTCTAGTTAATTTTTTTTGGGGGGAAGTGCATGGTCCAGGAATCGAACCCAGGTCTCCTGCATGGAAGGCAAGAATTCTATCACTAAACCACCCATGTACCCTCTAGTTAATTTTTAATTAAGAAATGAATAGTCAAATTAAAGCAAGTAAAGCTATTTAAAAATCACTAATAGGTTTGTGTGCCAGTTTGAAAGGATTATGTCCCCCGAGAAAAGCCATGTTTTAATCCTGATCCAATCTTATGGGAGCAACCCTTTCTTTTAATCCTGATTCAATATTGTATATAGAAGTTTTGATTAGATTATCTCCCAGGAGATGTGACATGCCTAGTTGTGGGTGTAATCTTTTGAATAGATGAAAATATGACTCCACCCATTCTAGGTGGGTCTTGATTACATTACTAGTCTTCAAAAGGGGAGAGATTTTGGAGAAATGACAAAAAGGACAGAGCCTAGAGAAATGACAGAAGCCTCAGAGCCAAAAGGAACTCACAGCAGAGCTGACGCAGATGCAGACACATGGAGAACAGAGACATCGATGTTTGGAGATGCTTGGAAACCAGCAGGTATTGCCATGAGATGTTAAGCGAACCAGAACCTGGAGAGAGCCAAGGGAAGCCAAGAGATGAAAGCCAGCCCTGGAGAAGCAAAGCGAGGAACCCCTGCAGTAATAGAGGCTGAAAGCAATGGAGCCCAGGAGTGACAGGCCAGTGTGCCTTCCCAGCTGACAATGGTGTTCCTGACCCATCGGCCTTTCTTGAGTGAAGGTAACCTCTTGTTGGTACCTTAGTTTGGACATTTCCACAAGCTTAGAACTGTAAGCTTGTAACTTATTAAATTCCCCTTTATAAAAGCCATTCCAGTTCTGGTATATCATATTCCAACAGCTTACAAAGTAATGCAGTTTATTATTTTTAAAAATCTGCCAGTATTTTTCTCTAGGAGATACCAGGATAATGGAAGGGTAGAAGAGGTGAGTATTGTAGTATAGAGTTGAGTGATGGCTGAAAAGTCCAAGGAGAAGAAATTAGTTCATGGTTTAAAAATAATAGAACTAGAAAAAAATATTTAGCACTAATCAGCTTTGTACTAGGTAGAAGTGCTTATCTCTTTGGTTCAATAAATAAAAAGTGTTATCCATTTAAAAAAGAAAAAAAGAAGGCAATACCCCTCAAATTGATTTATAGATACAATGCAATCCCTACAGAATCTCAGGTGAATTGTTTGTATATATCAACAAGCTGACTGGAAAATGTGCATGGAAATGCAGGGGATCCAGAATTGCCAAAAAAAAAAAAAAGAAAAAAAGCATGAATAATAAAATAATAGGAAGATTCACACATCCCAATTTAAAAACTTACTACAAAACAAAAGTAATCGACACAGTGTGGTGCTTGCATAAAGAAAGATATATAGATCAGTGGGATAGGATCAAGAGGCAGAGATAAAACCATATGTCTATGGCCAACTGACTCTCAACAAGGTGCCATGACGGTTCACTAGAGAAGGAGCCATCTCTTGGGGGAGGGAAAGTATATAAGAACCCTAAGCTTCGTGGATGATTTTTCTTTAGACCTATAACTTCTATAATTAAAAAAATGAGAGAAAAGTAATAGATTCTTCAACAAATGGTGCTGGGACAACTTGGTTGAAAAGAATGAAGTTGAACTTCTACCTCACACCATATCCAAATTTTAAGTCAAAATGGGTCAATAACCTAAATGTAAGAGCTAAACACATAAAATTCTTAGAGGGAGACACAGAGCCGTCCTTCATGACCTTGGATTTATTTAGCAATGGATTCTTAGCTATGGCACCAAAAGAATGAGCCATAAAATAAATAGATAAGTTGGACTTCATCAAAATTAAAACTTTTGTGCATCAAAGGACACTATCAATAAACAATGCAAAAATACTTGTATATCATATACTTAAGGAACTTATATTTAAGTTCCTTATATTTAGAATATAAGACAACCCAACTTAAAAAATGGGCAAGAGATCTGAATAGATATTTCTCCAAGGAAAATATACAAATGGACAATAAGCACATGAAAAGATGCTTAATATCATTAATTCTAAAGTGAAGAGAAATCAAAACCACAATGAGATACCACTTCATAGGATGACTAGACTCAAAAGGTCAGATACTATCTAGTGTTGGCAAGGATGTGGAGAAATTGGAGCCCTTGTGTAAAATATTGGGCATGTGAAATATTTCAGCCACTTTGAAAAACATCCTGGCAATTCCTCAAGTCTTTGAACACAGAGTTACCATATGATCCAGTAATCCATTTGTAGATATGTACCCAAGAGGTATGAAAACCTAGGTCTGCACAAAAGCTTGTATGCAAATGTTCGTGGTAAAAAAGACATTTTATGGTCGTAATAGTTATGATTGCCAAAAGTGGGCAACAACCAAAGTATCCACTGCTGATGAGTGGGTCAGCAAAGCGTGTATCTATACAATGGAGTATTATGTGGCCATAAAAAAAGGATGTCCTGTTGATTTCTATTACAGTGTGAATGAGTTTTGAAAGTAGAATGCTAAGTGAAAGAGGCCAGACAGAAAAGGCCGTATATTGTGTGATCCCATTTATATGGAATGTCCAGAATAGGAAAATCTATAGTGGCAGAAAGTGGGTGAGTGGGTGTCAAGGGATAGTGGGTTAGCTAATGGTGCAGGGCATCTTTGGAGGTGATGAAAATGTTCTGAAATCGACTAGGATGGCCATGTTTGTGAAGATACTAAAGACCCCTGAATGTACACTTTATGTGGGTGACCTGAGGGCATGTGAACTGTTTCTCAAAGCTTTTAAAAAAAGACCTGATTTCAAAGATAGACCATATGCTGGGTCACAAAGCAAGTCTCAATAAATTTAAAAAGATTGAAATCATACAAAACACTTTCTCAGATCATAAAGGAATGAAGTTGGAAATCAATAATAGGCAGAGCGCCAGAAAATTCGCAAATATGTGGAGGCTCAACAACACACTCTTAAACAACCAGTGGGTCAAGGAAGAAATTACAAGAGAAATCAGTAAATATCTTGAAATGAAAACACAACATATCAAAACTTATGGGACGCAGCAAAAGCAGTGCTAAGAGGGAAATTTATTGCCCTAAATGCCTATATTAAAAAAGAAGAAAAGGCAAAAATTCAGGAATTAACTGTCCACTTGGAAGAACTGGAGAAAGAACAGCAAACTAACCCCAAAGCAAGCAAAAGGAAAGAAATAACAAAGATTAGAGCAGAAATAAATGAAATTGAGAACATGAAAACAATTGAGAAAATCAATAAAACCAGAAGCTGGTTCTATGAGAAAATCAATAAGATTGATGGGCCCTTAGCAAGATTGACAAAAAGA